>CAJNOL010002540.1:0-36949 GCA_905250125.1 Rotaria sordida | reverse complement strand
ATTTTCAATTTTTTTTTCTTAATAAAGGATTTTGTTTCAATTGATAATAATATTCGTTTAAAAGTTCCAACTGAATATCAGTGATTTAACTTCAACAGAAATATTCATTCGATGAAATAGAAATCCAATCTTATGAAAACTTTTTAATTTTCTATACAGTTATTTGGCTTTGTCTTAACGAGTTTTCAGATAATAACAGTACAGTCGTATTCAACCGACTTGTTGATCTTGCGTTTCCAAGATAACGAATATGTTCATTTGAATAATGTACTCTAATCAATGTTCAAAAGTCGTATCTTTAGTTAATGTTAGACAATTTCAGTCACTGTTACCAAATGTTAAATTTTGGTGCTAATTTGAGCTTTAACGTCGAGGAAAATAATTCTATGATTTATGATTCACATTAATTGCTTTTGTTTTTTCGATGATGATGATGAACAGAATTCTTTTTTGGTCATTGATTTTATTTTTCACTTTTCCTTCATCATTATTTATCAATCATTTGAATTTCAAATCATCTCTTCTGATCCAAAAAAAAGAGAAAAAAAGAATATGTATTGCCTATGAAGGAGTGTATATGAACAAAGGACAAGTGTTCACATCCATGCACATGAAAAACGATTAAATCAATTCGTGTCTCATCATTTCAATTAATCATATGATGATTAATCAATTATATTTGAATGTGTACATCATCATCAATTATCGTTCGTCAAATTGATATTAGCATCACTAGAATGTCTTTGATTGGCAATGTATGTTTAAAAACATATATATATAAGAAACACATTTTCACCGGTACTCTCATACGATTCGATCGAATAAACCATCAGCATGCTCAATAAAGATAAAACATGACACTCACGTGATTTATTTTTCACGGATTACAATTTTTTATATTACTTACAATAATTAGTATTATTTTACATTATGATTTTTCATGAATGACATTACAATTATCAATTTATAATTACTTAGAATATTATAAGTGAAATATATTTACAATGCTACTTATGAGTTTATAATGCATTAAAGTGTATACATTTATAATGAAATTTATTACATAATGTTATGTTAACCCTTTGAATTCTGTAGTAGGAAAAAGAAATCTATACATATTTAATAATTATTATGTAATCTACTGGAATGTAGCAATAACGAATGTTCAACGGTGTGGATGTGGTGGGTATCGAGTTAGTAGATAGGGGTGTGTAGGTGTGCGCGCGTGAATCCGTATATGAGCATGTTGGTTTTTATCTAGACGTGTCAGTGTCCAGTAGAAATAATTTGGGACGCAAAGGATTACAATACATTAATTTCTGATGATATTTATTGATCGATATTATATAATGATGCATTTTTTGTGTACTCAAAAAGTGAGTATACTCTAGAATCGGTCAGTATGTCCGTCCGGCCGTTTACACGATAACTTTTGAAAGGAGAGTCCGATTGCGATGAAATTTTCTACAGTTTAGTCTCAACAATATCTCGATCGAGTTCGAAGATGAGAAGGATTGGCCGAGCCGTTGCTGAGTTATTGGAAAAATAGTCATTTTTTCCCACGCCTTCCTATGCGAGAATCGACCTATCCCCGCTTTCGTAAAGAACTTTTCCTATTATAGTCAAATCAAACCCCAACTATTATACACCATTCGATAGAGAATTTCACGAGCTACAAAATGGTATATAAAACATAAAGAAATAAGAAGACTAACTCGCCTATAGCAAGGGTAATTAAACGGGAATTGGTTCTGTTTGTGTTCACACTCTAATTGATACACAATTAGAGCTCTGTCTTTCGATCATGGAGATGACAGTTCGAAGTTTTTTGGGCCGGAGAACTCCAATCTGAGCTCTGTTTGCCTCGAACTCCTATTGGTTGAGCAGTAACCAATAGAAATCAAGTTATCGGAAAAACGACTTTCCTAGGGTAAATCAAGGCGAATAGTCCAAATCTGAGCCCTATTCATCTCTAAATCCTAGTGGTTGACCAGTAGCCAATAGAAATCAACTGCTTATAGAAAAGGTTTGCCAGGATAATTTTTATGCCCACACATTCTAGGATGACTAATCAGTCTCATTCACTTTTTGAAGTACACATAACTCTCGGGTTTAAATCCGAGGTTTCCACATTTTTTTTAGAACGAAATCTATTGATTGGTGTTATTAAAATTCATTTCCGTACAATTCAATAAATGCATTATATTACAATAAAATCTATCGATTTTATGATGTATTAAAATATTTTGATTTACAATGAAACTTATTGTATGATATTGTGTTACAATGCATTATTTTAAAATGAAAAATATAAGTTTATGATGCATTAAAATGTATCAATTTACAATGAAATTTATTATATGATATTATGTTAAAATTCATTAATTTACAATGATATTCATTGAATCATATTATTTTAGAATGAAATTTATTGAATGATGTTATTTAAATCCATTGCTTTACAATGAACTAATTTATAATGAAATTCATTCATTCAATGATGTTATATTATGATTCATTTTTTTTACAGTGTTTATGATTTCAATCATAAAACATGTTAGGATATATTGATTTATCATAGAAATTCATTCTATGATGTTTTTAAAATTCATCTGTTTGTTTTTTGATTTATATGAAATTATAAAAAACATGAGAATGTTAAAAAAGAATATGATTTATTATTGATTTATACCAATAACAAGAATCGATATGTTGCTTCAAAAATTATCTTATTTATCTTTAGAAAGACTTGAACAAATAAATAAATAGTTGAAACATTGAAAAAAAACTTCTTTTCTGTTTCCTTGGAAGAACAATAATAAAATTAAATTTTCATAACAATACTTACATTGAGATAATGTTAGAATGAGATATAGATGATTCATTTTGGTTGAAATAATTTTTTTCATCGTTATTGCACACATTTAGTGTATATTATTATTATTATGTTAAGTCTATGTTATTTATGTTAGAAGATAGATACGAATTTATATCACAGTCCTATCAGGTGGCTTCGTAACCTGATCCAGAGAGAGATTCTGTTCGTCATGGATTGGCGAAAGCAGTGTAGTACTCGGGAAGGCCTTTAATGTATTTAGGTCCCCGTCGTCATTATGTACGCTACACCTATGTACATTGCCCTACCAGTCCGGCGTGGTCCGCTGTGTGTCTATTCCTTTCATACGCATAGGACCTCTCTCTGGTCGCGCGCGCGCGTACGCGTGAAAATGAGCCTAGAAAAGTCGAGAAGTGAAAAGGCATCAAAACCAATTTACTCAGCAAGTAAACGAAAAAAAAATAAATTACATTTCCTTTCGAATTTGTTCAAAAGTTTCTTTATATTCCAAAAGATGAGGATGAGTTGAAGGTAATATTTCTTGAGCTATTTCAACTGCTTGTTGAATATTTCTCATTGCCATACTATATTTTTGTGTAGCCAAATATAATTTTGCCATATTATGATATACAACAGCTAAATCAGGATGATTTTTTGGTAATTTCTTCTCACGTATTTCTAATCCTTCTTCGAAATATGTCAATGCCGTTGAATAATTTTTCATTTCACGATAAGTTTCACCTAAATTTATATATGTCATTGCACATTCCAGAGGATTACATTGAACATTTTCTTGTATACATAATGCTTTTTGATGAAATGCAAGTGCCGTTTCATAATTACTTATTAATCGATGAACATCACCAACATTACTAAATGCAAAAGCCACATCCGGATGATTGTCAGGTAAGGCTTTTTTCCATATTCCGAGACATTTTTCGAAATTCTCAAGTGCTTTTGGATAATTTTTCATGCTGCGATAAATTTTTCCGAACCAGTTGTATGGCAAAGCCAGATCAGGGTGATTCGCAGGCAGAGCATTTTCGAAGATTTGATGTGATTTTTCGAAAAATACAAGTGCTTTCGAGTAGCCACCTATGTCATGATATACTTGACCGATATTGTTGTAGGATTGAGCCAAATCCGGATGATTCGAAGGGAGAGCTTTTTCTCTTATTTGATGTGATTTTTCGTGAAATTCAAGTGCTTTCGAGTAGTCTCCCATGTGGTTATACACGAGATCAATGTTATTGTAGGAAATAGCCAAACCTGGATGATTCGGAGGTAGAGCTTTTCTCGTGATTTCGAGATCTTCTTCATACAATTCAAGTGCTTTCGAGTAGTTACCCATGTGGTGATACGCTGTACCCATGTTATTGTAGGAAGTAGCCAAACGTGGATGGTTTGGAGGCAGAGCTTTTTCGAGGATTTTATGTGATTTTTCGTAAAATTCAACTCCTTTCGAGTAATCGCCCATGTTGTTATGCACTTGGCCGATGTTGTTGTAGGACGCAGCCAAATCAGGATGATTCGAAGCCAGAGCTTTTTCTCTTATTTTAAGTGATTTTTCGTAAAATTCAAGTGCTTTCGAGTAGTCACCCATGTCGTTATACACACCACCGATGTTGTTGTAGGAAGTAGCCAAATTGGGATGATTTGGAGGCAGAGCTTTTTCATAGATTTGATGTGATTTTTCGTAAAATTCAAGTGCTTTCGAGTAGTCACCCATGCACTTATACACTGCACCGATGTTGTTGTAGGATTGAGCCAAATCAGGATGATTCGGGGGGAGAGCTTTTTCTCTTATTTTATGTGATTTTTCGTGAAATTCAGCTGCTTTCAAATAGTCACCCATGGTGTGATACACTTCACCGATGTTGTTGTAGGAAATAGCCAAATTGGGATGATTTGGAGGCAGAGCTTTTTCTTTTATTTTACGTGATTTTTCGTAAAATTCAACTGCTTTCGAATAGTTACCCATGCTGTTATGCACTCCACCGATGTTGTTGTAGGACAGGGCCAAACCGGGATGATTCGGAGGCAGAGCCTTTTCTCTTATTTGATGTGCTTTTTCGTAAAATTCAAGTGCTTTCGAGTAGTTACCCATGTGGTAATACACTCCACCGATGTTGTTGTAGGAAGTACCCAAATCTGGATGATTTCGAGGCAGAGCTTTTTCGTAGATTTTATGTGATTTTTCGTAAAATTCAAGTGCTTTCGAGTATTCACTCATGTCGTCATACACTCCACCGATGTTGTTGTAGGACAGAGCCAAATCCGGATGATTCGGTGGCAGAGCCTTTTCGTTTATTTTATGTGATTTTTCGTAAAATTCAAGTGCTTTCGAGTAGTCACCCATGTCGTTATAGACTGCACCGATGTTGTTGTAGGAAGTAGCCAAAGCAGGATGGTTCTGTGGCAGAGCCTTTTCGTTTATATGATGCGATTTTTCGTAAAATGCAAGTGCTTTCGAGTAGTCACCCATGGCGTTATACACTCCACCGATGTTGTTGTAGGACGTAGCCAAATCGGGATGATTTGAAGGCAGAGCTTTTTCTTTTATTTTATGTGATTTTTCGCAAAATTCAAGTGCTTTCGAGTAGTCACCCATGGCGTTATACACTGCACCGATGTTGTTGTGAGAAGTAGCCAAATTGGGATGATTCAGAGGTAGAGCTTTTTCGTAGATTTTATGTGATTTTTCGTGAAATTCAAGTGCTTTGGAGAAGTCACCCATGTTGTTATACACTTGACCGATATTATTGTAGGACGTAGCCAAATCGGGATGATTCAGAGGAAGAGCTTTTTCGTAGATTTTATGCGATTTTTCGTAAAATTCAAGTGCTTTGGAATAGTCACCCATGTCCTTATACACTCCACCGATGTTGTTGTAGGAAGAAGCCAAATCGGGATGATTCTGAGGCAGAGCTTTTTGTCTTATTTTATATGATTTTTCGTGAAATTCAAGTGCTTTCGAGTAGTCACCCATGTCCTTATACACTCCACCGATGTTGTTGTAGGAAGTACCCAAATCGGGATGATTCGAAGGAAGAGCTTTTTGTCTTATTTTAAGTGATTTTTCGTAAAATTCAAGTGCTTTCGAGTAGTCACCCATGTCGTTACACACTCCACCGATGTTGTTGTAGGAAGTAGCCAAATCGGGATGATTCCGAGGAAGAGCTATTTCTTTTATTTGCTGCGATTTTTCGTAAAATTCAAGTGCTTTCGAGTAGTCACCCATGTCCTTACACACTCCACCGATGTTGTTGTAGGAAGTAGCCAAATCGGGATGATTCCGAGGAAGAGCTGTTTCTTTTATTTGATGCGATTTTTCGTAAAATTCAAGTGCTTTCGAGTAGTCACCCATGTCGTTATACACTCCACCAATGTTGTTGTAAGAAGTAGCCAAATTGGGATGATTCGAAGGAAGAGCTTTTTGTCTTATTTTAAGTGATTTTTCGTAAAATTCAATTGCCTTGTAGTAGTCAGCCATTTTGTTATAAACTGCACCGATGTTGTTGTAAGAAGTAGCCAAATCGGGATGATTTGGAGGCAGAGCTTTTTCTTTTATTTTATGTGAGTTTTCGTAAAATTCAAGTGCTTTTGAGTAGTCACCCATGTGCTTATACACTCCACCGATGTTGTTGTAGGAAGTAGCCAAATGGGGATGATTCGAAGGAAGAGCTTTTTGTCTTATTTTAAGTGATTTTTCGTAAAATTCAAGCGCTTTCGAGTAGTCACCCATGTCCTTATACACTGCACCGATGTTGTTGTAGGAAATAGCCAAATCGGGATGATTCTGAGGCAGAGCTTTTTCTATTATTTCATGTGATTTTTCGTAAAATTCAAGTGCTTTGGAATAGTCACCCATGTTGTTATATACTTGACCGATGTTGTTGTAGGAGAGAGCCAAACTCGGATGATTCGGAGGCAGAGCTTTTTCATAGATTTTATTTGATTTTTCGTAAAACTCTAGTGCTTTTGAGTAGTCACCCATGTCGTTATACACTGCACCGATGTTGTTGTGAGAAGTAGCCAAATCGGTATGATTCGGAGCGAGAGCTTTTTCTCTTACCGCATGTGATTTTTCGTAAAATTCTAGTGCTTTCGAGTACTCGCCGATGTTGTTATGCACTTGACCGATGTTGTTGTAGGAAGTAGCCAAATCAGGATGATTCTGAGGCAGAGCTTTTTCTCTTATTTGTTGTGCTTTGTCGTAAAATGCAAGTGCTTTCGAGTAGTCACCCATGGCGTTATACACTGCACCGATGTTGTTGTAGGACAGAGCCAAATTGGGATGATTTGGAGGCAGAGCTTTATCGTAGATTTGATGTGATTTGTCGTAAAATTCAAGTGCTTTCAAGTAGTCACCCATGTTGTTATACACTAGACCGATGTTGTTGTAAGACATAGCCAAATTGGGATGATTTGGAGGCAGAGCTTTTTCGTAGATTTTATGTGATTTTTCGTAAAATGCAAGTGCTTTTGAGTAGTCACCCATGTCGTTATAGACTGCACCGATGTTGTTGTAAGAAGTAGCCAAAGCAGGATGGTTCTGCGGCAGAGCCTTTTCTATTATTTGATGCGATTTTTCGTAAAATTCAAGTGCTTTCGAGTATTCACCCATGGTATTATGCACTATACCGATGTTGCTGTAGGAACTAGCGAAATTGGGATGATTCGGAGGCAGAGCTTTTTCTCTTATTTTAAGTGCTTTGTCGTGAAATTCAAGTACTTTCAAGTGGTCGCCCATGTTGCTATACACTTGACCGATGTTGTTGTAAGAAATAGCCAAATCGGGATGATTTGGAGGCAGAGCTTTTTCTCTTATTTTAAGTGATTTTTCGTAAAATTCAAGTGCTTTCGAGTAGTCACCTATGGCGTGATACACTTGACCGATATTGTTGTAGGACTGAGCCAAATCGGGATGATTCTGAGGGAGAGATTTTTCTCTTATTTGATATGATTGTTCGTAAAATTCAAGCGCTTTCGAGTAGGCACCCATGTCGTTATATACTGCACCGATGTTGTTGTAGGATTTAGCTAATTCAGGATCATCTTCTGTGAGTGTTGTATGCTTGATTTCGAGGGACTTTTCATAAAATGAAGCTGCTTCTTTGTACTGTGCTTTTGCGTGTTTGGATTGTGCAAGCTGATGATAGATGTATGCTGTCTCACTGTCATTGGACGAGTTCTTCAGCAATCCATTGTAGAGTTCTTCGGCTTTATTGAAGTGTCCCACGGTGAACATAAGATCACCCAATCGTTGCCATCCTGTGGATCCATAGAGCTCGCTGCGTATGCTGCGTGTGAGAGCAGCTAAGTGTTGATCATTATCATCTGTGAGAGTCAATTGTACTTCCCAGAGGCAACTATTGTTGGTGATCTGTTTAATTTCGACGATACGAAAAACAGTGTGCATTGAGAAGAGTATTTCTTGTTCTTCGTTGAAGTAACTCACTTGTTGGATGGAGGCGAATGGTATTGATCTGATGGTTGGATCAATAAACATTTGAAAGAGAATGCCCACCATATCGCTTGCTGTTGAGGCACTTTCAGCGAAGGCAAGGGAAACCTGTCGATTTCCACTAGTGGATAGAAAATTGTTAAAGGACATGAAACCACTTTTTGTTGTCTGGAGTTTTTGAAAGTCAGGGATGGATAATCCCTGCCCTCGGTAAACAATAATGGGCTCTCTCTCAGAACCTCTTGTTTGTTGTTTGTGTAATTCTTCTATTTGACAATGTAGATCACGAATAAAGAAGCCTATTTTCATAATCGTTTCAGATTCCAATGTTCGAAGAGACCAGTTGATCATCCGATAGAGGAAATATTCCCGAGTGTACCACCAAATTGATGATTGTGGATGATAATCACGTTCGAATTCATCGATAGGGTCCAGTGTAATGGTATTGTTGGTGTATTCGTTGCGCCAGAATAGAATAAAATCCTTAATTGCTTGTTCAGTATAGTCGATTTCAAGGAGAATTTCTTTGAACAGTTGAGTATACATAAACGAAGGTTCAAGTTCGTTCAGATTTTGGTTGAAGCTCTCTTGATGTACATTGAGAAAGCTTATCGAGATGTCATCTTGATTACGTCGTTGGATGGCCACTTTTAGTGCTTTACAGATGGGTGTAATTTCCGTATATATGCCCTTAATTTTGTTCCAATCCTTGTTGCAATCTTCGTATCGAGCGTTGTTTCCAGAAAAGACATAAATGCTATCAACATGAGAAATATCATGGATGAAGGACACCATTTGTTGTCGCATGTCATCCGCTACAATGAGAAATTCCTTTCTATCATCGACTTTGGTGAGGAAGTCAATACATTGATCGATCTGCGTGAAGGTGTGAACTTCGTTGACTATGCTTTGAAGTTGTGCCAAAATGCTTTGATAATCTTTATTACCTTGGTCAATATTGGCATCTAACCATATCAGAAAGAAATCTTGGAAAATGCGGCGTTCTGGACGAATGCTAGCCGACTGTGCTGATGTTGTTGTCGATGGGATCCTTGAAGATGTAGACATAGGCTTGTTTGGTTTTTGTACATCCATATTATTCTGAATAATAAGTTGATCGTCAATTGAAAATTATAAATAATTTTTTTGTCACTCACACATACACTACTTCGTCTCTGTATATATCTATTTAGCGTCTTTTTCTCTCTATTTTTCTACTACCCACAATGTTTTATGTTTTTCGTTCACACCTAAGAACGAACCCTACTTGTTTTTATTAAAAATATTAAGGTAAAAAATACAAGAGAAACAGAGAGAAAAAGAATAAAAATATTTATTCGTTGGAGACATCTGAACGAACAGAAAAAATCAATCGCATCATTTTTCGTTTTGCTATTTTTACAAAATTTCTCTTGCTTTTCTCTGCGCACAATAATTTTAGTAATAATGCGTGGGATATAGTTTCTCCGTCAGTGACTTTGGTAAGAAAATCATCATTCATTAGTCATTTTTTCATTGACTCCTTTCATGACTTTCTTCTTTCTGTGCCTTGCATGAGACTGCTCTGAAAGCATTCAAGCTTAACATGACAAGAACGAAAAAAAATCATCGTTACTTCTATTTTTTTTGCATTATACAGTAAAACATTTAACGTCTGCTACACTTCACTAACCTTCTTTTTCTTTTCTCTTGTGTCAACATTATATAATGTTGTGTTTAAGGTAACTCAATGAGGACAAGGTAGTCAACAATATCCGAGTCTGAAGGTGAAAAGATGACAATCTTCCGTTCATATTACACTAAATGTCTGTCAGTGCGAATAGCTTCTGACAATCAATCTTGTTATCTAACTGGAAGCAATTTAGACGCCAGGTTGTGGATGTGGGTGTCGGTGTATAGGTCTTCTCTTCATTCACACACACCCACCCACCCCCACCCTTTTTTCCGATGAGACCAAGAAGCTCTATGCAGCTTCGATAGTAATGAATATTTTCGCCAGCTGGTGAGATTGACAAATACAATCAAATATTGATGGCAGACCGATTCATCATGTGTAGATTTATAACATTGGGAAAAAGTATAAGGTCAACAGTCTTGCGCAAAGAAAAGTGTACCTCGGCTAATTGCATTCGAGCATGGTCTCTCCAAGGATGAAGTTAAATTTGATCAATATGACTTTCAAGTTGGAGAAAACAGATGACTATGGAAGCCCATCAGATTCCTGTCTGCGAAAGATTCTGGAGTCATTCTTGACTTTGAGCTACTTTTGTACGCAAGAGAGAGGATTGTTCGGACGAAAAATTTATAAAAGCAGATAGATCAACTGTTCTTGAGCATTTTATTTTCAGAAGTTAGAAAGGTCATTTACACTTCGAGTGATTTCCAAGCTTGATTGAGTAATCCAAAATTCTTTGAAAACATCGGACGAGTTTAACATTTTCGGCTACACCATTTGAAATAGACGTCGAATTCATTTTTCAAAACGAATGTCAATGTAAGACAGTGTTTGCTTCAAAATAGCATAGTTACGAGCTCTGTATACCATTCCGTTACAAAATGCCAATTCTTGGAAAAAAAATATGCCACTTGTTTGCAATAGAAATGTGCAGAAACGGCCTGTAATCATTTAATTCTATCGATGTTGATTTTGACAGTGGTTGGCGTTATTTTGATGACATACAGAGCTCGCGAATAATCCATTTTCAAGCAAATAGTAATTATCTTATATATGGATTTATTTTTGGAAAAATTACTTCGACCTCTATTTGAAATGGTATAGCCGAAACACTCTGAGGCTAAATACGATACTAACTCATTCATGTGTCGCATTGTACTAAATTCGAGATGTTTCAGTCTAACTTCACTTGATTCATTTCTCATGAAATAAGTGATGAATCATTTTTAGCACATACTATATGAATCAATCATGAGTAACATTAGGCTCTTGAAACATTTGGATCCGGTTATCTTTAGAATGAAGAATATTCTAAAACTTTCTTGAACTATCTGCAAGTTAACAAATGTATGAGTCAATGGTTTAAAAATAGTAGATAAAGTTTAAACAAAATAACTTTGCACTATAAATCGTATCTTTCTACTTAATGTAATTTAAGTGAACATGATATCGATGAATGCCACTGATCAAGAGGCCCCAGTCGAAATCATAACCGCAGGATCTTTCAGAATAGCTGAACATCTCACTATGTTGAATGAAAGATCTTTCCATTCCAGCTCGTATATCTAAATATTTCTCTAAACGATTGGCGTCAAAATTCTCTGTTTAATAGCATGTTTGACATGATCTAGCTGTGTATGGATTTTTCTCTTGAAACATGTGATAGATTTGTACAAAAAGCAGTATCAATACATTCGAATATAGTGATTTTTTGATCTTTAAAACTATTTCGATACGTTGCCTGTTCGAAGAACTATTCTTGAAAATCAATGCTCATTAATATGATATGATAATTTTGTCATAGATTTTAAACATGTTGAACTTGGCTGCATTCATCGAACTGGCATGACATACGCATCAAAATTAAATTTCTAGAAGACCTAATCGAATTAGATAAGAAACAAGATTGTGGAAAGTTCGTAACATAACATTGGTAAGTACTGATCACTACTTTAGACGACTCCATCATTTGTTTTTTGAAAAATAAAATTCTAACCCAGATAAAGTCAAGTAGGCCTCTACTAGGAAACTTTACGGCGCATCCCTCATATAAGCATTCGATCAAAATACTAAGAGTTTGAGGGTGTGGGTGTTGGTGTTGGTGTTGGTGTGTGAGTGTGCTTAAAGGTCTTCTTTTCACTTGAGCCCACACCCAAATACGTACCTCCATTTATATAATATAATTTTATTGTTATATCCCATCGCATGTGGGACGACTGAAATCAATTAATACCTAAATATTAGAATATAATGTTGTGTTACCTTCTAATAATATTAGATATTTATATGTCATCGTCATCGTATGGACACAACTGAAATTAACTAGCATGACAGATATACAATACCTTTTTCGATCATGGTTAAATATTTAATTTATTACTATGATCTCTTTTACTCTGATAACATTAGTAATACTGTACATTTCATAATTGATACAATCTAATATGAATATATATATCAATACTAATATTCTTATAGAACTTATTAAATAACTGCATCAAGCAAAATTTATTAAACGATTTTCTTAAAAAAATTTTCGTATTACCCGATTGTCGATATTTATCAAGCAAAATTTATCGATTCATCGATTGATAAGATTCAAAATACCAGTATAGCAAAATTAATCGTGTTGCATAATTGGCAACCGTAGTCAATTAAAATTCCCATTGTCTATACCTTCAAAGCCAAATAAGTTATATTATACAGAATTGATAAAATATATACAAATCGCTACTTATTACCCATCTTGCATGGGACATTAAATATACTTAATTAATTTTAATTAATTTTAAGCTTGCTGGTATATAGAAGGGTGTATTGATTAATACAATCTACAGAAGTATCTTCACCCTGCTTTATTTAAAGATTCCTTGTTCTTGTAAAAAATTGTTTTTGTCTCGCCTCCTTAATTTTCATTAATAAGGTTTTTTATTTTTTATTTTCATATGATTTTGTTTAACTAGAGTTTTAATTTTCATTTTTGATTTCGATTGTTTTCTTCCAGTTTTAGTTTCAATCTTGATTTGAATTTATGCTTTTTGCCTTTTCCTTATGCTTAAAATATTGTAATGCAGAGCCCTGATAAATGTTTTATTATTAAAATAAATAACATGAAACGTGTCGGCAAAAATAATCTGCATTTCTTTTAAATTAATTTTTATTCAAGCATATTTATTTATATTTATTCAGTTTTAATTTAATTTTCGACAGGAAATCGATTGCTGAAAAGCAAAAGTTGAGACTAGCAGATTGATTTGTATCATAGAATTATAAGTCAATCTGTTTTTCAATTGATTTACACCCACACTCACACCCCATCTGAAGAGTCCTTTAACAAGGACGAAATCATGATAACGGTAGCTAGACTTACCCACTCCTCACCCTCACTCCCGCTCCCTCCCCTCCCCGTGTCTGATCAGATATTAGAAAGAACGAGCTTGATTCGTTTGTTAATCTTCGAATCTTAGGGTGTGGGTGTGGGTGTACGAGTGAGGGTGTTAATGAACAGATAACCCACACCCACACCCTTGATACATTTTCTTCTTCAGGTGAAAATGAACCAATTGATGATAGTACCACAACAGGTCGTCATATCACAGCAAGTTCTCATACCACAACTGGTCCTGATGTAACAACTGCTCATGATGATCATAATTCTGATAAAGAAAATGAATTTAATGAATTTGATTTTTAAAAGAAAATATCGCTGAACGGTTTTATTTAGTTCAATATGAATGTATGTAGTGCGACATATGTACCATGTATTGTCCACATAATAAAGTGAAACACGATAAGAAAAAAAGAAATAATTCATTGACATCTTAGAAAAGATGTATCGGGTTTTTCTATATTCATTCTATAAGCATTTATATGGAACACAAGTTTGTAGAATATGTGATTCATCTATCCTTGAGGGTGTGAGTGTGGAAACATTTTATGATATTCAATGTGTAAATATTGTTCCTATCGAATAAAAAATCGTAGTGAATCGAACATTGGATTCTTATAGAAATGTTCAATTCATTTTTTATTTATTCATCATTCGATAGTTGAGCGGAGCAAAAATCAAATAGAGAAACAAGTAGAATTTATGCTTCGTCTTTAATCTTTACAAAACTGTTTCGATCATCTTTCAACTGTCCTAAGAGAAGGAGCTTCATCACCACAAACGGAATATGATTCATTACGAATAACTTTTGATTGAATATTAGGTACAAGGCACATTTTAGTGTAGAACCAAAACTTTTCCTTATACATCTAAAATACAGATAAACAGTGTCAAGCTGTATAAGTAAATTGCATAGCAATCGTATAGTTGGTGGTTGAAGAGCGTTTTGTTTATCAAAGCTATGCTGCTCAACAGATTTTAAATTTCTTTTTATTATTTAGTTGATTTAGAAGTATTCATTTATTTATGAGAAAAAAAAAGAACTTTTCGTGTCAAATGAATGCTGAGATACACATTGAACAAAACTAAAAACAATCGTTTTTGGCTTCACTTGAAGAAAGAATCATCTTTTTTTTTCTTCTCATTTATATAAACTTGTTTTAAAAGTTTTCTAGAGTTTCGTTTATCTTGAAAAGCAGCCTTTCAGAATATGTTACTTTCAATTTAAATAAAAATAAGGCTTGAATCTGAATTTTCCTGTTAATAGAAAACACCGTTCATGTATCCATTTTTTTCGAGGAAAAAGATAGCTTGATCTTCTGAAATTTCTTGACAAATTGTTCGATATTTCGTTGGCATGATATAGAGAAAACATCATTTCAAGTTTAAAGAAACCTATGAGGAAAAAACTATAAGTATTTGAGTCATAGTCGAAGTTTTTGATTTCGGATCACATAAGCATTGTTCTCAACGTATATTCGATTCTATTGTGTACAAAGAAATCGATATCGATTCGTCTTCATTTAACCTATTCGCACGTTTTCTTCAATTGATTTTATCAATTACTATATTTTGTTTGAATTCTCTGTCAAGAGTTTATTTCTAATGATTGACGTGCTTCTTCGACAGATAGCAGAAATTCGATACACTGTCGTTAATTGATTTGAATAGATGCTTTAGTTCATCATAAATGTTAATCTTCAGACTCGACTTTATTATATCAAATATCAATTGGATTCTCTTGACACTTAATGAAAAAATATCAGTATTCATCATTTCATTTCTTAATATTAAATGTTAACGAATTATTTAATAGTTTATATTAAATTTAAGTAATTGTGTTAAACAAATATCATTTAATCTTTAATTTTTCTCTACTCCGATAAGAACTCAACATGTTGTTATCCAAGAAGCTTTTTCATTTCAATCAATCAAGTGTGAATAGGATTTTTCTCTATTCTTGTAAGAAGAAAACCTTGTGTTGCTCGGACTGATCATGCGATTAGCCGAGAGTTTTTTGAAATAGCTCGGATAATGCTGTGTTGAATTCTTATTGAAACAAAGAAAAATTCGAAATTAAATTATATTTGTTCAACATAATCATTTACACTTAATTTTAAATGAATTAAGTGGTAAGTAAAAAAACTTCAGTGTAATATAAAGTACTGAAATAATTTGTTTACACTTAATATTAATAAATTAATTGGTCGCTGCTGATATTATTTTATCAATCTTAAGAGTTAAGTAGCGAATCTTAAGTTAAGATAAATGGTTAGTTCCTACAACAAATGATGATTTGACTTGCATAAATTCTATAATTTTTACACACTAATTTCTTATTCATCATTCGATGAATTATTTGTTTTCATGTTTGCGCGTAGGAAAGATATGCATGAGAAGTGACGAACCGTATTTAAAAATAAAAAGCAGAATAAAATCAAACGATACTCACGTTTATTTTCTTGAGAGGAAAAAAGAAAAAAAGGAAAGAAAAAAGCTTATTCATTTCGAATAAGGTGTATGCAACTCAAAATTTTCATGCCATTTTTTTTTTCGCTGTTAACGCATGATTAGATAGAACGCGTGAAGCCACATAGAAAGTGTCTTTCTAATTTTCATCAGTAGGTTTTACGAAAAAAAAGTGGTGTCATCAGAGTTCTTAAATAAATCAACTTTTTCATTTTAAAAGTTTTTCCAGTTTTTCCAATATGATTCTAAACATTCTGTCTCCACGAAAAAATAGTTTGTTTTTAATTTTTGCTTTGATTTCTTGCTGAGAAAGATAATTTTATTTTTTTCAATATCAGTAACAAAAGAATAAAAGTTCCTTTCATGTTTAGATATGAAACTGAGCCAAAAAAAAGCGTAGATTTCGTTATAAAATATTTTTTATCGAAATGTCGCCTGAGAAGAACCACAGTCGAAATGAAACAAAAAGAGTCAATGATAGAGTAGAGATTAAATTTTGATAAAAGATAATTTCTTATGTTAATTCTGGATATCATATTTCTTCTCCTTGCTTTTCAACTATTAATGGTCAAAACCTCTAAATACAAGGAACATTTTTTGTTGTTTCGTCAGTTTTATTGAAAAAATTATTTTTCTCAATATGGAATCAAAACATAATTACACAATATTTTAACAGTCTTAATAAATTATTTTTTCTAGTCAATTATATGTTGTGAAATGAAAAAAGAAAATATTTATTAAATTCGAGAAAATGGAAAAAACTATTATATTCACAGCTGTATGGAACATTAACAGATTTTTTAATGAAATCTCAAATTTGAGATTTTGTTTTCAGAAACCTACTTTTAAAAATTAGAGAGGCATTTTTTCTAGGTAATCTCATGTGGTTCTATTCAATTATACAAAAAAAACGAAAAGAATGGTGGAGAAATTTTGCGTTTTTTGCAGCTTGCAAAAAAAATATAATGAAAGACTTGTCTCTTCGAAGTAGAATTTTTTTTTGATGATTGACTCACTCAAATTGAAATTATTATTTGAAGATGACAGTTCAATAAAACTACTGCAATGGCCATAGTACTTATGAATAGTGTCCTGCATGACTAACACGTTTTTGGTTACAATCACGAAAAACAATTCGTGTTTAAACCTCTTTAGAGAAAATTTTTTTACGGTGTAACAGTATTATCTATATGGCATATTTCATTGACCGCAATCAATACGAACAGAATGAAATAGTCGAAGGTGCTTGTTTTCAGTATCCTGTGGTATTTCTATTAGTAATTGTACATCTTAGAAGCGATATGCACATAATATCTGCTGCTCCCGAAACTCAAACCACTGTACAATTTCTCCAAAAAACAGAGTGTACGACGTACACTTTGTGGAAGAAATTACTGCTTTCCTTCTAATATATTGAAAATTATTTTGAATCTCAAAAAACATGTTTTAACTATAGTGTAGAACACGATCTATCAGTTAAAAATCGTATCTATGTTTATTGAAATGATATGAACATTATTCTAGTTTTTATTTCTTTACAATTTATGAAACTTCGCTTTTTTTGTATACGTTGTCTATATAAACAATGTGTAAATATATACACCTTGTATTATAGACTTCCAATAGAAAAATTGGTCACAATCACGCAGTTCACTACTCATCAAATTATTTGAAAGATTTAAGTAACAATGAAACTTCTATCTAATATTTTTGAAAAATATTATTTATTTTATATTCAATAAAAAGATTTCTAATGTGTAATATTTTACTCGGCAGTCTTTAATCATAAAAACGATTGTTGAGAAAATTTTCGAATAACATTCGAAACAATTTAATTCGGATAGAATAGAAATAAAATAATTATTACTTTTCATGTTGCCTTCAATAAACCATTTGTTGATGATAGTGTTGAAATCGGAGATAAGAAGAAAAAGAATAGCAAATATAATAATAAATGTTTTCAATAATATAATACGAAAATGACAATTTGGAAATATTGTCGAACAATAAAGATTAATTGGCAAATACATTAGAGGAACATAACCAACTACTAATTGACAGATCCAAGCTAATCTGTTCAAATCATCGAGATACATATATGTTTATTGAAATAATAATATAATCACATCACATCATTCTTGTTATATTGGAAATAATGATCTTGAATGAAATGAAATCAATAAGATTGATTATATTTTAGTGGTGAAATCTGAAATCGATTCGTGTCAAAGATCATTTCTTCATTGTGACTCATGATGATATTCAGAGAATTGTTGTGAGAGCATTAAGATTAGAAGGTGAGTGTGAAGAAAATTTTCATATAAGATAAACTAAAAAATACTTCTAGAATATTCTGTTAACTTTCAGAAGACCAGTTTTCTAATAATCGAAACTGATTGAAGATCGATAAAAAAAACTCGACTCAAATCTATAAGTTCTGTAATATAGAGAATGACAATGTAAATATTTTATATTTTAGCTTCATCAGAGATTGCAATGGCAAGTAGTATTTTGAAAAATTTTGCGAATCTCAGATGGTGAATATATGGATGCGAAGATTAGAAACTTCTATTTACTTATATCCACACAACGACCATACAGAATGGTTGTTTTTCAGATTAGTCAATTTTTCTTGATAGATTTTCAAAAAGTAATTGTTGATAATGTAAATATTTTTTTGGAGACTATATACTAGCAGAATTGAAAATGAAAAATCTCTCAGTATTTACAGTCTATACTTCGACTGTCATTCATTCATTCATTGTTTTCTTGAATTTAAAATTTTGTGCCTTCAGAAACACGTGTTTATATTGTAACAATTTTTTTTCTTGTATCACCTTATTATAACTGTGCACATTTCTCATTCATGGAAAGAATGCGAGTTGTTATTATAGATATTATTGCGTTCGAACGATGATGATGCATTCGTTTCGTTCGTTATCGTTGTTCTTTGACGCAGACTCGCATTTGTTTGCACAAACACACTTAAAAATGAATGATAGAAATAATCTTTCATTTAGTAGCAAACAAAACACATTCGCATACATAACAACTTATCAAGCAACAAAAAAAACGTCTATCAACAAAGAAAAAAAAGAAACAATTTCTATTTAACTAAGAAGACGAACAATTTTTTTCTTGTAATTTTTCTGTCTTTTTTACAGTATTATTGAAATTTTTTAGACGAACTAACTAACAAAATGAAAATTTGCATTCATTTTCATTTATTATATGGTCATCGATCGATAAGCAGTATATAATTAATAATTATGTGTTTGTAAGACGAACGAAATAGGAAAGAAAGACGAGAAAGAAAGAAAGAAAGAAAGAAAGAAATACAGCAGAAAATGGTAGTCTTTTTTCTTTTTGCTTTCGATGAGATTTTTATTAACTGAATGCAATGCACATGAAAAACATTTAATGCAGTCAGAGACAACTAAAAGAAAAAAAACAGCAACAATATTTTTAAATTCCATTTATGATTAAAATTTTCGTTTCGTTTTCTTTTCCAACGAATAACGATCGATAATGCAATCACTTTGAAATTAAAAAAGAAAGAACGAACGATCGAGATAAGAAGTCGTTAATGTATATTTATAGCAACCAGCCAAGAAACAACCAAAACATATTTAGAGGGTGTGATTATACGATATGGATGAAGAGAAAACTCACACCCATATTTCTAGATGCAAATCAAAATCATATTCATTTGTATTTGTTCAGTATATTAATTTTATTTTGTTTAAATAATTATCAATCATTCATCAATAGGAAAATTGACTGTGGCATGCCATTTGACTTCGTACGTAGTATGATTATGAGAAGATAACAGCTAGACTAAGATAAGCTTAAACAAATACGTATTGATGATCTAACAGTAATGGAAAGTTATAGGACATTTTAACATTGATATGACCATGATCATCTTTTGAATTAGTCATAGTTGTACGAGTGCTATTCAGTATTCGCATTAATTTTCATTTGTTCTATCTTAGCCAAAGAAAAAAAAGAAACAACTATTTATAATTGAGTAACATTATTGATCGACTGCATTAAGTGTCTTAAATTCAGCAATCTAAAACACATCACTTGAATCAATGTTACAAATGTATAGTATTTGAATGAATTTTGCTGAGATTTAATCATACCCTTTGTAGATAATTGATTCATATTAAAACGGTTGAGATTATTTGACTGATATTTGATTAACATATTCTACTAAGTGTTCGTGGGAGAGTTCAACGAGAATGAACATATATCTTTTTCAACATAGTCGATTTTCAAATAGATATGGTAAACTACTAGTTTTCTCAAACAAATATTCAAGTCAAAACTTTCTATTAAGATTTTTCGTGCTTCGATCGATGCTTAGACATATCCATAATATGAGATGGAATGGTGTCTAATATTTGAATGTATTTCATCATCAATTATAAAAACGACTATCGTTTTTTCTTTACATCGTCGATTGAATAAAAAGTAAACATGTCAATTGAGTTCGAATTCGAAGATATTCGATTGAATAACGAAGGAAGAACTACTATTGAGATTCGGTAGAACTATTGAATTTTCAATATCCTTATTTTGTCAAAGACATCTGTAGAATTTCAAACTGACAGAAAATATTTTTTTTGCATTAAGTCTTAAGATCTTATATATAGTGGTAGCTTTCCTCGGATTAATCGACACATTACGAATTCAATAGTTTCGATAAATTTCAATAGTAACTCAAATTCATTTAAGACTTTCATCACTAGACACTATGCAGCACTTACAGGCGATTTTTTCTTGATTCATCTGATCATGAAGACGGTTAAGAAATATTCTGAAAATTGGGCACCTTATATTGATTCTTATATACATGATAATGAAAGTAATCATGATGTTGTAATCGATCACTAACAAAAATAATTCTTATTGATAGGAAAAAAAAACTTCTTGAATATAAATCATACCATCGTGTTGATTTTTATTTTTATAAATGAAAATCATTGCATTCAACAAAAAATAAGTATGTTTACTTTTTAATTTATGTAAATAATAATGTTTCCTATATTGTTTTAAATTATTAGGTAATTTATATTGATTCATTCAATAATCTTTGACTTACAATATATCAATCGAACAATCATAATGATCTAATAAAACCACCATATCATGTTTATGTACAATATCGAATTATTAATACATAAAAACTAGTATATGTTTATATTTTCTCATTTCAGTCATGTGTGTGTGTATAGTTTTTGAATTCTACTTCTAATCATTGTATGTCTGATAGGCACACTTTTCGATTGTTTTCTTGTTGTACTATTATAACATTTAGTTATATGTGATAAATTCTATTAAACTATAATACACATAACAAGTACAAACATTTTTGAATTCTATAAATATTTTATTATATATAATATTAGAAATAATGAAAAAAAATCATGTTTTTATTTATAC
Organism: Rotaria sordida; assembly: GCA_905250125.1. Lineage (NCBI taxonomy): Eukaryota > Metazoa > Rotifera > Eurotatoria > Philodinida > Philodinidae > Rotaria > Rotaria sordida. Next base: position 15,663 of record CAJNOL010002540.1, on the reverse strand, counting down.
CTCTTCACATAAATAAAATACATTCGTTATTAGTGGAAATCTATTAGCATTATATCTACAGGATATTACACCTACGCGTGATATCATTTCGTTGCTCATTCTTACTATCTACTTACAATGACGATGTTGGAAAAAACCTTGACAACAATGCAAATAACATTGATTCATTTTATTATATGAGTTTATTTTCGTTTGTCCTTCTGCTTCTTCCTCGTCTCGTTGAGATAGCGATGCAAACTTCAAAAGATAACAAAACATAATGACTTAAGCAAAACAACCAATTCCACAAAAAAAGAGAATGATCTCTATCGAAAAACTAAAGAAACTTTTGTTGTATCTTCAGAAAAAAAATATGTTTTAAACATTTTTACATTAATTAAAAAAGGAATTTGCTTTCTTTCTTGATTTCACACTGTATTATGATTAAAATAATTACTTTGCTAGAAAAAAAGGTCACAATAGAAACAAGTAGCTTCGTTTTTTCTTTTTCACTTTATTTTGTCGTTTGGTAAGAGGCCTATTTTATTGATTCAAGATATCTTGCACATAGAAACATAGACAAAGATAAAAGAATTTTCTAATGAGACCAGATAAAAGCAAACGAAAAATAAAAAACAATGAAAACAAGCAATATATGAAGCAATTCATTTTGAGATCGTATTCATAATCTTTCGTATTTTTCTCTTCTACGAATGACGATCAATCAATAGTGTAATTATTCATGCTTTTTGGACGGATTCTTCGTTCTCATGCCAGATGCACAGAGATTTCGTTCGTCACATGTTTTGTCGTTATCATTTCGTCAGTAATAAAACTCTTGAAATAAAAAACAAAAACGAACGAACAAAAGATTGAGATAAGAAATCCTTCAAGTCTTCTATAGTGATAACAACAATAAACCAAAAAATAGAAAGTATCAACAGGAAAGAAGAAAAAACCAAAATAAAAACTATCTACAGAGAGTAAGAGACGAATTCTGTTTTTGTCCATTCTTTCTTTTCATCACCATCGAACAAGTATTTACATTTTTATTTATTTATTCATTAACCAAACACAGAAAATCATTATTATTATCAACATCATCCAAATGGACAAAAAGCAATACTCAAAATCAACTGCTAGTGGATTTTCTTCATCGTCCACAACAAATAAACCAAAGAAAACATCATCATCATCATCAACAGCAGCATCAGTATCAACATCAACAATGGGCAACAAGCAATATTCAAAATCAACTGCTAGTGGATCTTCTTCATCGTCTACAACAAATAAACCAAAGAAAACATCATCATCATCATCATCAACAGCAGCATCAGTGTCAACAATGGGCAGAAGTGCTGCGCTTCCTCAACCTGCTCGTCGAATTATTCAGAATTTTCTTCTAGTCTGGCTCGATGCCAATGTTGACGAGTCAAAAGAAGATTTTCAAACTTCGTTAAAACATTTACGACGAATTGTAGCATCCATTACCACATTCACCGATGCTCAACAATGTTTCGATTATCTTAGTGGTATTACAAAGGAAAAGGCATTTATGATCGTATCGGGTTCACTTGGACAAAAAATAGTACCAGAAATGGAAACCATGCCACAATTAGAATCCGTATACGTTTTTTGTGGTAATCAATCTTACCACGAACAATGGGCCAATAAGATACCGAAGATCAAAGGTGTATACACAAAAATCGAACCAATTTGTAAAGCCTTAGAAATTGATCGACAACGATGTGATCAAGCTATGATCTCGATCAGTTTCAATGGTCTTGATGCATTGTTTATGTACACACAACTTTTGAAGGAAGCAGTCTTAGAAATCGAAGATGACGATGCCAAATCGATTAAAGATCTCGTAGAATACTGTCGTCTTCAAAATGATATTGATGATGATGAAATTAAAAAGGTACAACGTGAATATCGTGATCATACACCGATTTGGTGGTATACGGCTCCTTATTTCATGTACTCAATGCTTAATCGTGGCCTTCGACAAATGGATGTCGACATTATTCTTAAAATGGGCTTTTTCATTCACCATCTACATCAACATATTACAGACTTACATCGCGAACAGCAAAGTAGCAAAGCAGCCATGCCATCAAAATTTCAAGTTTTTCGTGGTCAAGGCTTATCCATGGAATCCTTTGAAAAAATGAAGAAAACCAAAGGTGGACTTATGTCGTTTAATAATTTCTTATCGACAAGTCGTAATCGTGAGATTTCTTTCAAAACCTTTGCACGAGCGGCAGCATTCGATGCGGATTCAGTTGGCATTCTCTTCATTATGAACATCGATACGGCCATTTGCACAGCATCATCGACACCTTTCGTCAACGTAAAAGATATTGGCTTCTTCGACGATAAAGAAGAAGAAATTCTTTTCTCCACTCATACAATTTTTCGTATCGATCGTATAGAACATATTGAAGACAAGCATACAGATCGTCTCTGGCAAGTGAATCTCACCCTCGCTGGTAATCAAGATGATGATTTTAACAAACTTACAGCACATTTACGCAAAGAGCATAGTTGGGCCACAGGTTGGGCTCGCCTAGGCCACATACTTATTAAGTTGGGTGAGCCTGCGAAAGCAGAACAACTTTATAAGACTCTCCTCGAAACGGCGTCTTCTGATAAGCAAAAATCAGATTACAATCATTACCTTGGTTGGTTGTATAATGATATGGGCGAATACTCAAAAGCAATTATATTTCACGAAAAATCACTCAAAATCAAAGAAAACGCCACTCCTCAAAATCTTCCCGACTTGGCTGCTTCCTACAACAACATCGGTAATGTGTATAAAAACATGGGCGAGTGCTCGAAAGCACTTTCATCGTACGAACGATCACTTGAAATCAAAAAAATAGCTCTCCCTCCGAATCATCCCGACTTGGCTGCTTCCTACCTCAACATCGGTTCGGTGTATAAAAATATGGGCGAGTACTCGAAAGCACTTTCATCATATGAACGATCACTTGAAATCCAAAAAATAGCTCTCCCTCCGAATCATCCCGACTTGGCTACTTCCTACCTCGGCATCGGTAATGCGTATAGAAACATGGGCGAGTACTCGAAAGCACTTTCATCGTATGATCGATCACTTGAAATCCGAAAAATAGCTCTCCCTCCGAATCATCCCGACTTGGCTGGTTCCTACCTCGGCATCGGTAATGCGTATGGAGACATGGGCGAGTACTCGAAAGCACTTTCATCGTACGAACGATCATTTGATATCCACGAGAAAGTTCTCCCTCCGAATCATCCCGACTTGGCTTACTCTTACAACGGTATCGGTGCAGTGTATTATAACATGGGCAAGTACTCGAAAGCACTTTCATATTACGAAAAGGCGCAAGACATCTGGAAAAAATCACTGCCTTCAAATCATCCACATATTGCACTTGTGAAAAGTAACATTGACGATGTGAAAAAGAAAATATAATTGTTTTTTTAAACGAGAAAATAAATTTGCCTTCTTGAACACGTTTTGCTCGCCGAAGCGCACCAACTACAACAATTTCGCACACGCGCGACCGGGGATACCCTCCGTATTCTATTGGGTTGTACAGTGGACAAAGCCGGCAATGATAAAGCAAACATACATTTATGTATGTATGACTAGTACATCCATGATCATCATCTTCGGAAAGACGATGACGAGATGGATGCTTCTAGTCATACATACATAGATGTATGTTATAAAGGCCTACCATCTACACGCCTGTACAGGTTACCAACAGAACGTCGGATATCCCTGGGAAGGTTCATTTTGTTTTAGAGCCACCCTCAAAAGCTCCGTTTGTTTTAAATTTTTTTTTCTTCTGTTATGAAGAACGAGAAGAAACAGAAACGAAAAGACATGAAGAAAGACGACGTCCACGGAATTTTAATACGCAGCGTATAATGACAACCGGTTATTTTAACGCATGCTGTGATATTGAGTGCACGATATCTATGTCGTCTTTACACATGTTATGTTCAATTTATTTTCCTTTTCATCTGGAATGTGTAAGAACAAATGAGATGCCGTGCACTCAATATCAAGCTATACGAGTGATGACTGAACGAAAGAAGAACACAAAAAAGAATTATTTACTATTCTCTTTGATTAGTAACATACACATATATAAGAGATAATTGAAAGAAGAAAATGAAAAAGGAATTTTTATAAATTGAATCATTTTTGTTACTTATTACATAACGTTTTACAAAAATACTATTTTACGATCATATTGATTGAATATAATATAATAAAACAGAAGTTCAAATAGATCAAGTGCAGTAGTTAATTTTTTTTAAATAATAATTTACAGTCAAAATTATGGATCTAATATAAAGTTTTGTAGAATAGTTTTTCGTTCATTCATTCATTGATGAAGGTGAATATTCAATCGACGTTAGACTTTTTCCGTGAACTATTCATTCATTTATTATGATTATCAAAAAATGTTTAAACTTATTTATTTAGCTTTAAAATAAATGAATTCAATATAAAATAAATAAAATGGATAAACTAAGTAAATCACTTAAAGTTTTAAAATTATTTTCAACAACAACATGTTATCGAAAGTTTTTTTTGATCTGGAGATAAAGATGAAAATAATTCTAAATCAGTTACGACTATTGTAAAAGTATTATAAAAGAAATTCTTTTTTTTTAATAATTTTGTATGAATTATAATAAAGGATTATAAAAGATAATCCTAATGTCGAATAAAAAGCATTCAAAGGTTTGTTTTATTTCAATTTCAATTAGATGTTCTATGGCGATTTGACGAATCAGCAATTGCAATACATTCGAAAAAGATTAACCATTTTATTAGAATATAGTGAACTTTTTTTTAATATTCTTGGTTGATCAATTAATGATGAAAAAATCAAAGTAAGTAAAAAAGAAAATCCTTGCCATCTAAGAAACCTCTTCTAAAGAAGTAATCAGAAAAAAGTTATGCGATTGAATAGAAACATAGAAAATGATTGTAGAATAGGTAGTCACATACTATTCGACGAAATACCGATTGAGAAACTGTCCATCATTTGCAGTAAGAATAATAAAGTTTTATTTATCATTAAATATCAATGAGAAATGAAATAAATTAGTCATAGTTGATTCACTAGCAATCGTTATAGTTAATGTATGAAGTTGAGTGAGAATAAATTTTTCTTTTTTTTTCCTAATATTAATAATAAATTATTTTCAGGAACCTCTCATGTCCTATTCAGTCAATATGTTATCCTATGATTATAGCATGTTTTCTAATGATAAATGTAATTGGTAAGTTTTCTTTCAAATAATTATTTCAATTAATTATAATTTGTCTTTTATTTTAACAGATCAATTATTTGAGCATTATAATCAAAATCATAGTACAAATTTTAATAATTGGTTATCTTAAATTAAATATCAAAAAATTTCAATCATCATCAAGAAAAGTCAACGATCAATAACAAGAACTAGAAATATTGGTACAAATGAACAACATCTTTCAATCAGTATTTGATAAATAATGAATGATTTTATTTTCTATGTAAATCTTTATTTTTTAATGTGTTGATACGATATTTTATATTTCTTTACAACATAAAAGATCATATTGTAATTTGAAATTCATTGGAAACACATGAAATTATATTTAAATTTATTTGATTTTGATCAATTATTAATTTCAATTCAAATTGGAACTATAGAAGTAACTTGTATTAGTCACACATTAAACATAGGTAAATATTGTGAAAAGAGAACAACAAGTTTTTTTTTTCTAAAATAATAGATTATTCAACATATCAACGTTGATTTATTGAAATGAATAAACAACACGATATTTTAGTATATAAAATGAATGATGAATTATATTCAAAATCAATGATTAATAATGAAAAACAAACATCCCTTGCAAAACCTGTTAATCAATTATGTTTTTTTTTTCAATTAGACATTTGCTCAATGTACATGGTACGATAAAAAGTGATGGTAAATCGCGTATTAGTATTAAATGTTTTACACTAACATATCTATCACATTTATCAATAATTTGATGCTCCTACTGTAAGTATGTTTAATGCTTGTTTGAGACCTTCTTCTTTTTTGTAAAGTTTCAGTTCAGTAAAATACATTTATTTTATAATCCAAAATTATTTCCAATGTTGTAACAGTAGGAGAACTCAAATGAATAGGATAAATCTGATCAAGGAGCTTGTAACAGAGTCTAGTTAACGTGGCTTCAATTGGTTATGGTCTCAAAGTTTTAGTGAAAGTTATCTGATAGATATGAAGGTTTTACTATTGAATTGTTGAAACAAAACAATATGAAATTTTAATATTTTTGAAACCAACAAAAGACTACAACATTATCAGACTCGAGAATATATCAAGTAGAACACTTTACTAAATAGGTTAGACATACAAAAGTTTTAAAGCCCAGAGGCTGCATTTATATATGTCAGAGATTGAAATTATACAATCACATAATTACCTCAAAAACAAAGTTCGAAGTTAAAGTACGAATTCTGTACATATCTATAGGGTGTCCAGTAAATGACTAGAGTTAGAAAAAATTGCATATCTCTCTGCTACGGCTCGAGCAAACAGGCTGATTTTTCTACCAATAATAGAAGCATGTTCACACTTTAAATCCATACAGACAAGATTAGAAAGAGCCTTTGTTAAGTACCACCAACGACCTCAACAAAAAAATTTTACTTTTTCACAGATAAGAAAAAAAACAATAGACTTAACAAAGGATCTCTCTAGGCATGTCTTTATGAGTATAAAGCTTGGACATGCCTCTATCATTGATAAAAGAATCAGCTCTTTTGCTCGAGCCATAGTGAAGATATTCAATTTTTTTGCGGCAAAGTGACTTTTGCGCTACTCCGTATAGTGTTCTTTTCCTATCTGTGAAAAAGTAAAATTTTTTTTGTTGAGGTCGTTGGTGGTACTTAACAAAGGCTCTTTCTAATCTTGTCTGTATGGATTTAAAGTGTGAACATGCTTCTATTATTGGTAGAAAAATCAGCCTGTTTGCTCGAGCCGTAGCAGAGAGATATGCAATTTTTTCTAACTCTAGTCATTTACTGGACACCCTATAGTACGAAAAAGATGTTCGATTTTTCATTATGATATGAAATCAATTGTATTCTCGAATGAGTTTTTCTTTAATCTTTGAAGATTTCTGATTAAATAAAAATTTTCTAATTGATATGAAATTCTTATCTCTATATGACTTGTAATGCATTAAAATCTATCGAACATCGAGGTAGACGATCCACATTTATGTGATACATATGCAAATTTCTTTCCTTGCCACATTAATTAAAAAGAACCATTCATCTTTTAACACTATTATCATTATCAAAATCATTTAATAATTCTTTTATTAATGAATATTCATTTGTATCAATTAATTCACAAGGTAGTTCAAAGCTAGATTACAATATTAAATCGTCTCTTGTTTTTGATAAAAATATTTTTTCTTTTTGTTTTTAAATATATTCAATTAGGTATATTAGCAGAATTACTTTCTACATTTCGATTATGTCTTTAGGATAATAATACACATGTTATACATTTACAATCATAGGAATTGAATTATTAGAAGATTCTACTCAACATAGTACAAGTTCTTATATTCTTGCTAAAGTAGACAAATGAAACTTATGATTACAATAAACTGTTTATGTGTATAAAATAGGTTGCTCTAGCTCAAATTGTGCGGAATATTGATTTTCTCGAATACTAACTTGTTTTGAACAACAACAATAACAGATAAAAAAAAACAGTAAATTAAAACTAATCACATATAGAAGATAAAAACAATATCTTGATTTTTTTTATTTTACTTTTATTTTTAGAATCGATCATGGCTTGATCATTGTATTGACATTATCTTTCTATTTCTTACTGGTAATGATACAAGTGTTCGTCCAGCAGCCACTTTAACTTTTGCTAAGTATGTCAATTGTAGAGATGTTAGTTAACTAGATAGCTTTATTTTTGAAGTTGAATAATGCATCAGTCGATTTTATTGTATTAAGTTAGTTACTAACTACTTTTTGATTTTAAGGTTTGTTGATCACAATTCATTTTTTTAGTATATCAATGGTCAATACATTATTTACCTAAATGGATCAATTCTTCCTGTCAATGGATGCATAAAATTCATTATTCATTACAACAAACAAATACTTCTGTAATTATATTCAATGATGGAGTGCAATGTGAAACAATATCATGTTTACCAACATTAATATTTCATTGTTTAGCTCAAACATCCACTCGAATATAAATTGTTTGTTATTTTTGTCTTTTATATAAGTTGAATGTTTAGAAGGTATTTATGCTCTTTCAAATGTTTTAGGATCAACAATAATTTGATCATTTTTGTTTTCATAATCAATATGATGAACTTTGTTTAGTTATACATCTATTTATATGAAATGATCTTAATAACTTACAATTATTACTCGATAATAATAATAATTTAATATTTTGAAGTAAAGAAAAGAAAAGATATTTATTATGTTTCTTTAAATTCTTTCTTTTTATTTGAATATTTATCAGATCTTAACAAATAACTTCACAATCATCATTTTTGTTGGGCAGAAGATCATTTTCTATAATTGATATTTCAACTTTCGTAGAAGAAAGGAGTTCTAAAGTTTTAGATTTGAAGAATGTGTTGGATCATGTCTTGTCTGGATGAATTCATTTGTTTTTTTGTTTTAGAGAATGATAAAGATTCATTAATAATACCAAGCACAAATAAAGATACAAAAGTTAATTTTGAACGATTACTTTCAACAACATTATTTTCTATAAAATCAGTAGTAAGTCTTATTTCTACACAAGATTTATTAAAAAATTTGGAAGAAACACTTAATTATTTTAAATCAACGTTCAATGTACAAAAGAGGTAAAACTTCTTTTAAATAGTACATATTAGTTAGAAAAATTCAGTTATTAATCTTCTTCTACTAATCGTTTGAGCTAAAACCTTTAGGATGTCGTATTGGGTCTGAATCAGAGACTGGCTGGCAGGGCAAAAATGTTTATCCTATGCCAAAAAAATTAAAAAAGGCTAATTCTAGCTTAGTTTATCTGATTAAACAATCGATTAAAATGCGAATGTTTTTAGTCGATTTTAATCTAATTATTTCATCTTCAATTCATTTTGATTGTCATTTCACAAATAATTTTGAATGAATTAAACCTTGCTTATAAAATAAAGTTGATTAGAAATGTAATCGAGTTTTTTTTTCTGCCACGTGTCTTAAGAAATCTGAATATGAACTGACTACTTCCTTAAAAATTTGATGAGTACAGAAAAAACTACAAGAAAGAAAAGTTGCCTTTCTTTCAGAAGGCCTAATTTTAATCGATGAAATTAAAAGATGGTCGATTTTTATCAAACACAAGTCAAGAATAGAAGATCATATTTTATGTTAGAAGATCACGACGCACTAAAAAAATTTCATAAAATATAACAGAAGACATATGAGTTCTTTAAAATTTTATGTCGAAAATTCTGCTGACTTTATGAAATTCAGCACAACGAAACTTTGTTTTTCCAGTTATAACTTTATTTTTGCATTATAGGAAAGAATAAGTATAAATAAAAATAAATCTTTATATTTATAAAATGAAGTTAGCTGAATTGTTTATTTTTGAAAATTAAAGAATAAAGAAAGATTTGTTCTGTTATAGATAAATAGACAAATACATAGTATAACAACTGGATATGTGAAGCAATATTCTTTCTTGCCATGAATATCACTTTGACATGTCATATCATCAGACAATTAAGCGAGTACATGAAAAAAAGAATATATATGCAAAAAAAACTTTTTGCATAGTTCATATACATCTATGGTGTTTATTTTTGGAAAAATAAAAAAATTTTTAATCTTTATTTAAAAAACATAAAAAAGTTACCGATGTTTATTTTATTAGTATAAAAATTGTACTTATATATATAAAATAAAATAAAGAAAATGTGACCCTAGTAAAAAATAAATGTTGTTTTGCAACTAAAACTACTTTCTTCTTTTTTCTAGGATGGGGTTCAGTCACTAAAAGCACCTGAGAATATCATTATTTTATTGAAACTTAAAATCTTGCAATAGACATACTCACTTTATAAGTATTATTCTACTCTGTCTACCCCCTATGTCTAGTTCTTAGGGAGGTCAAGAAAAGAAATACTCTGTGATAGTCTCTTATCCAAAACTTGTCTGTGGACAGAATTTTAGATGGAAATCTTATAAGTAAGATTTCGGGAAGGGTCTAACGTAGAAAAAGAAAATTTCAATAAAAGAATGTCACAGTAACAGAAAAACTGATTTTGCAAATATTGACGATTTTAATGAGAGAATAGTTTATTGTGAAAGTGCCACATCTTTTCATTTGTTTCTCTCTTGAAATTCGAAATTTGAAAATTATTTTTTTCTGTTAGCACAACATTCATTTGAAAATATTCTTTTAATTCTGTTTTCATTAAACCCATACTAATTAGCAATCGTTTCCTCATCATCTGCTGAAACAAAATATTCAATTGTTACCTCACAAGTACCAATAAATAATTCTTTAAATAATATTCATACAATAACTATTCGACAATTGATTATTTATTTGATTTGGTTCACGTTATATATCAAATATAAATAGTGATCAATCCATAGAATATAGTGTAATGCGAGAGTAAAATAAACAAAAAAAACGAATTTGATCTATTCTATTTTTTTTTGTTTTCTATTTTAGTTTTTATTGAACTCGATTTACTTGTTCAATTACTTTTGATTCGTGTTAGTTATAGTCGATTAAATGCTGATGAATTTTCGTTTATTTTTTAAACAGCATTTTCTTACTCATATAATCTATTAACTGGAAATGATTGAAGAAACTATGCCAGATTATGATATATCATCACATTTTATTTATAGTATTGCTAAATTTCTTGTTATGTTATCACATGATACACTTCATTCAAAACAAGTTATTTAAGTACAAGATTTAATAAAACATTGTGATTAATTATTAGCAAGCGAACATGAACTTGAAACACATGGTAGGAAGTAAAAACAAAAAAAATATTTTCGAGAAAAATAAGTTATCGTTAAAATTCTTTATTTAGCTTTAGCAGCATTAGAACCAGTTGTATATGATTTATTTCTTGTTGAAACCTTACTTGAACTTGTTCGATATAATAAAGTAATGTGATATTATAAGAAATAGTCCCGATTCGAATAATTAAAATTCCTAAAACGTTTTATTAAATGAGAGTGAACAAAACATGTTCTTCCATCAGGTCTCAAATATCGTAGAAACTCGAGAGGATATTAGGGTGGATGTGTAGGTGTAATTTTTCTTCTCAATTGAATCCACACCCACAGTTCAACGAATAAATGATCTGAAAATAACTATATTGTTGATGCCGAGAACTCGACAATATTTGGAGATAACAATCTTCAGTTATGTATTTGATAAAAGATACGGTAATAAAAGGTTTACAGAAAAATTAGGCATCTTAATTATTGTAAATAAAAGAATCCTTTCATATCATCTGTATGTACTAAACAAAGCAATAACAGAATTTATTTTTTATAGACTGTGCAATTTTTGACAATAATTATTGATAGTGTTCTAAATGAAAGTGATAAATAGAAATATTTTTCACGACTAATTTTCGATGTAACAATTTAAGCATGCTAGCTTTGTAGCGCTCATCGAGTTGTGTAGAAAACGGTATTCAGTTTTGATTCAAGTTATGCGCTAACAACAGCAGAGCAGCTCCAAAAGTCGATTTTATGAGAAAATGGCCCTCGAAATCGGTCTGTTTTATTCTTCATGGGTGTTCCTTTGAAATTTTTGATTCCGCCATTGGATAGAGCATAAAAAGTTGTCTATATAAAATAATTTTCAGAATTGTGTCTCTAGAACTGATTGCTTGGGAACATTTACAAATTTGACAAAAATGGCACTTTACGCTTAAATTGAACTGCTTATAAAATTTATACATTCAGTTAGAGACTCAAATATATTATAACCAAAATGAAGCTTATACTATTCTTATTCAAACGCACTATGGCAAGTTTCTTCAAGGCATTCTAAGCTCCAGATAAAGGGATCTAAAGGGGATGAGGGTCCCAAAAATCGTGATGTTGGGAATCGGTTTTCTCAAAACCTACACGTCAGAATTTCTTGAAATTTTTTTTTGAATAGATCTAAGTGGACTCTATTAGTGTTTCAAATATTAGACTTTCCATTTCAGAATTGTAGGAGATAGAGCTCTTTCAAGTTAGTCCAAAATTCGGTGTTTTTCAAGAAATTCCTGTGGGGGACCCCAGGTAGTCGGGAAAATCGTATTTTCAAATTTTGACCCGAAACTTTCTGTACACAGAGACCCCACCTCGACTAGCTTGGACAGAAAAATTCAGAAGTTTTGAACAAAGTTTCCCAAGATATGGACCTTCTACCATGGAAGTCCTTTTCTAAAGATAAAGCTTCACATCTCGATGAGACTTGGTTCGAAACTACTGAATTTTACTGTGCAAGCTAGTCTAGCTGAGGCCTCTGTATACGCAAAGTTTCGGGTCAAAATTCGAAAATTCAATTTTGACGCCTCTCCGGGGTTCCCCACAGGGATTTCTTGAAAAACACCGAAATTTGGGCTAACTTAGAAGAGCACCATCTGCTACAATCCTGAAATGGGAAGTCTAATATTTTAATCACTAGTAGTGTTCACTTAGGTCTATTCGGGAAAAAAATTTCAAGAAATTCTGAGGTGTAATTTTTGAGAAAACCGAGGCCCAATGTGAGGTTTTTTAAGGCCTGTTGAACCTTCGGATCCATCTATCTGAAGCAATGAAAATTTTCAAAAACTCCAGCATAGCACGTTTGAATAAGCATAATATAAGCTTCATTTGAATCATAATATGTTAGGGTCTTTAGCTAACTGTATAAATTTTATAAACATTACAATTTTAGCATGAAGTCCCATTTTTCTCAATTTTGTAAATGCTTCCAAACAATAAGTTCTTGAGATATAGTTTTGAAAATTGTTTTATATAGACAACTTTTTATGCTCTATCCAATGGTGAAATCAAAATTTCTAAAGAATGTTCACATAAAATAAAACAGACTGATTTTAGGGGTCAATTTTCGGTAAAAACGACTTTTTAGCCTGCTTTACTGAAGTTAGCGCACTATTTGAATCAAAACTGAATATCAATTCTTACATAACTCGACGAGGGCTACAAAACTAGCATAGTGAAACCTTGCCGGCAGAAAGTCGATGTAAAAGTGGGAGGATCTGCGTGGAAACACCCATAACCTAAAAAATTCTATGATTTAAACTCAATAGACTATTCAATTTCTGAAACCTTTTGACAAAGGATTAATTCACTATTGTGTAAACGATCATATTCAATAATTTGTTTTGCTATTCGTTAGGGAGACCAACAATTGGCCGAATGATAATTAATCGAACGACAATTAGTCGTACAAGAAATTTGACCGCAGGCTTATAGATAGCTAAAAGAGGATTGATTAATTAAATCTTTTGTGATTTGATTGATTAATCAAGACACACTAATGTACATCTAAATTTTAGGGAATTTGAGTGCATAACTGATAGAATTACGGATGAACATTGTCGACAAATTGAATGCAACGGAAAAGTACATCGATGTTACTTTTACTGTTATTTTTTGCATAACTGGATGAAATATCATAGCAGAAATACTCGGAGTACTGAGATTTTCAACATACACATTAGGACAATATATCCTAGGAGTAGAAGATGTAAAGTGGTTTAATGCATTGTAATAATTGAACCAAATCCGCTAAAAATCTTCGACTATGACATATAGTTTCTCGTTGCCTATTGTGTTGGTTTTATGACATCTCTTAGGATAGTCAAAAATTTGTGGTTGTACTCAACTTCTTCATACTTGACTTCCTATTATTTTACTCAGTATGTTGTTACTATATGTGTTTAATCTCTTTCTTATTGAACAGGTTTTTTTGTTACTCAGTCTTACGTATACGACTAAATTTCTTGTGCAACTAATTGTCGTAGACCTATTCAAGTAGTATGGTGTTATCGACTTGTGCAATTCACAATGTGTTTGGTTGTATCAGCAATCCAATTTTCGATTCTCCAACGTATACATGACTCAAACATAGAACAAAAATACAACTCTCTACATAAAAAAGAATGATTTTTTTCATAAGCTATTGTATTTATCACTAACTATATTATCACATCACAACTTTTTTTATTCTTTACTCTTAACTAACAAATGATTATGTTCTTCTCGTGGATTGTTTTTCGTAACAACATGTGCAAGAATGAAGAAAGCATATCTATCAATAACAAGAAGAAAAAAGTATACAAATAATAAGAGAAAAATATGGGCAAGAAGTACACATCATTAAGTATTTACACACATAGTAAAAAATGATTAATAAAATAAATTCTGTGAATCATCCTCCTGGGTTAAATTAAATAATGATGACGAGTTGTTGAGCCAATTTTAAATTCGAATATATTTCGATTCATTAAAATCATCATGATTAATGAATTCAAGTATCAATCTTGGTTCTGGAATAGATGAAGATGGTGATTCACCATCATCATGTGAATCATTATTTTCATTTTGAATAACATTTGGGTTGTGGGTAGTGTGAATGTGAATGTGGGGGTGTCGGTAGATGAGGGTGTGAGTGTCGGTGGATGGGTTTGGATGTAGATGTGGGTGTGTGAAAAGAAGATTCACACCCACACCCGCCCACACCAATCCACACTCACACCTACACCCATCCACGCTGACACCCACACCCACACCCACACCCATCCCTCTTTTCGTTCCTTATTCCATCCGTTAGTTTGATAGAAAAAGATTGAGTTTTTTATTGGAATAAGTAAAGACTTAAAATATAAATTAAATTAAATATTAATTTAGTTAAAAGAAATTTAATTACTTCTGCAACGATATTCCATTCAATTTGACCTAACCATGAACTATTTCTAAATTAATTTAATAGTTTATGTTTAACAAAACACATATTTGAGTAATTTTGGTATCTATTGTACCGTTTTTTGAAAAAGTGACTGAAAAAAATAACCGGCTGCACTTAAAAGCATCATCATTTGATGGAGAATACTTGAAGTATTAGAAAAATTAGTTTTGCAAACTACCACTCTGTTCTTTTGTTTGATTTAGAGATCGAAAGATCTTTAGGAACTTATTAAGGGAATCCTCTACAGAAACTATTTCCCACTTGGGATAGTTCATTTGGACTGAAATTTTCATGGATGACTGATCCTGGTGAGCTACGCTTCTGGTAGAAATTTCAGCCCTATAAGTCATATTACATTGGAGCTTCAACTGATTCATAACCCATTTTGGAATTGAAATAATTCCATCGCAGCATGTGCTAGAGAGCTCGAGCTGGTTTCAAATTAAAGCTAATGCCAGTGTGCAACTTTTGTCCGACCAGAATTTTGAAATTCAATATCATTCTTTTTTTTTGAGCATTTGGTGACATGATCTGAAAATCAGCATAAAAAATTGTGGTCCAACGGATGGTAAGTCCTACTTTTCTCAGCCCAGGAACAAACTATAGAAAAATTCGTTCAGATAAAAGTTTACTCTCATTGAGACG
>CAJNOL010002539.1:17070-37012 GCA_905250125.1 Rotaria sordida | reverse complement strand
AAACAATATAATATTAGATGACATTTTCTTTTGTAAGAATAAAAATACGCATAATATTCAATCCTTTGAAATTCATCAAAAAAATTTTGACTAAGAAAAAGAAAAATATTATATTTAACAGATACACATATTGAATTGTTTATACAAAAACCTATCAGTTAACTATCATGTATACTTATTCGTCGCTACTATTATTACTTTACTAAATCTAGTTTTTAACAATTTAGAACTCAACAATATTCACTTATTTTGTTCATTTATTTGTCACTATGGGGTGTGGGTGTGGAGATAGTCTGGATCATAACAACAACACCTACATTCATACTCTATTTGGTTGAACCTAAAACAATAAAAATATGGAATGCTTCACGATTTTACATGTCATCCTTACGTACAGGGACCATGCTAATCTACTCTGCATCGTTCCAATTTTATTATACGCCTCATCAATGTAGGACGACTATCACTTTATCTCATTGCTATATATATTGAATCAAGAGTAATAAAAGGAAAACGGTGAATGAACGGAATGGGAAATTTTGAACAATATGAATGGCTGACATCTATCAGAAAGAGTTTTATACGACTTTTTCTCTTTTGTATAAGCGTTGTGATGTGTGTGACATGTGCAGTAATTTACATTGTGCTTTTATTTGTATCCATAATCGAAAATTTAAGGGGATCTAAAAGACATAAACCTTAATAGTCTAATAGAGAAGACGCTCGACTAAAGGTCATGTCTTTTCTGTGAAAAATTAGGAGATTTTCTATTTGAAGTTAAATAAACATTTGGTGTTTTTTCTCATAGAAAATTCGAATTTTCGCTCCCATAAGTGCTTTTATCTCTTGCATACATTTAGTTATATCTATTACATACACTTCAGCGGTTTATATTCTGTTTTTATTCTTTCCAGATACTTTCTTTTCTGATTCATCACTTAAATTATTTTCATCTTGAAGTTCGAGCAAAAGTACTTATATGGACTAATAGAACGATAAAAGATTCCTGTCAGAATGGAAAGATAGACAATCATGTTTTGTTTCTTGTATCTCTATATGAATCGTTTATATGGGCTTCTTCGCCGATTTCTGTAATGTGCGTTTTACCGTTAGTATGCTACACAAATAAGGTAACATGTAACAAATGATTTTTGTTTTTATCGGTATCTTCACTTTTCTCATTATATTATTGATCTATGCATTTCCTTCATATTTTTAATTCTTGTAAAACTTCGACAGTAAAATACCAGTGAAAATAAAATTATAATAGTTTCATACTAATAATGAAAATGAAACGCAAAAATTTTGTTAGATTGTCGAAGATATTGCCCTCTTTTGAGATAAAAAAAGAATTCGATCTGACTTTCAAGAAATACAAAATTCTTTCCAGCTGAGAGACATCTTGTGCGACTGTCTATGATTCTGTCTACCGGATTCTTGCCTGATTTTCAAAATCTTGTTTTTCAGGCAAGAATCTTATAACTGATTCTTTTTTCTACAAAAATTTGGAAAAACTAGAAACGAGCATATTTAGTTCTCCTGTGAAAAGTAACGGTGAAAATGCTATATAGCATGAAACCAGTGGCAGATCCAGAAACTTCTGAAGAAAGGGTCAGATGAGCGAAAAGGAGGCGTGGATAAGACAAAAATGCAAAATTTCCAAGGAAAATCACTAGAAAAAAACGTGAATCAAAGTCCAAATGGAGGAGCGACTGTATCTTCGGTTCCTTTTCTCGGTCTGCCACTGTATGAAACACCATAGCAGCATCGACAACACGTCATGGTGTAATTCCAGATGTTCTTATATTAAATGTTGCATCAATAGTTTTCTTTGAAACAAACCAATCACAAAGCCATAGATTTTAACAGTAAAACTGATATTGATCAATTAATTCATATTATTGATTATTTTTGTTCGAGAAATACAAAATAAAAGCAACGTATTTTTCTATTCATTACTGTAACCATTAAGTCACTGATATGGTTCTCTTTTTTTCTTTTACCTCTCTTATTTGTTTAAAATGTCGCCAACAATTAGACAGGAAAAAACTAAAAATTAGGAGAAAATCTTGAAAATCAGCCCCTAAAATCAGGTTTTTTTACCAGGAGAAAAGTTCAAAACTCAGGAGTCTTCTGGTCAAACCAGGAGATTTGGTTAGCCTGGTCTTAATCGAAGCATGTAAAAATTATTGTTATTTTTTTTTTTTGTAATTGTACAAAGTCTTTACGCAGTAACACTTGAATGACGCCAAGGTCGATGATTCCGGCTGTGGGTGTCTGGGTGTGGATCTCTATTCAAATAAGAGACATACACCCACACCCAAAACTCTTATATTATATCTTTATTTGGTCATAAATTTGATGAGATGTATGATAGCATACGAACAAAGAGAGGACGGGACTTTTATCCGATGGTAAAATAACTTAGAGAAAGAGAATTAAACCTTTTTCAGTCAAAGTTGTTCAAGTTAGTTGATTATGTTTAGGATTGGCTGGTATACATAGAATTGGTTTAAAATGAAATGTGCCACTAGCTTAGTTATTAATTTCTAGCAAATTTGAATGAATATGGTTGTCTACAAGGAACCAATTTAGAGAAAAAGAATGATTGAATAAGGGTGTGCGTGTGCGTGTAGATGCAGCTGTGAGGTAATAGAAGTTCCACACCCACACCCACCCTAATAGTTCAACATATGAAAAATAATCTACTACAACTAATAATTATTCGAGTACCGCCCGTATGAATACTTTGTTCATTGAAATCAGAATGTTTATTTTATGTGTAAACTTCGATGAGCGTCTTTTTAACTTGTGATATTTCCATTTCAATCAAAGTTTTCTTAGTGTTGTTTCTGTTTCTTTTTATATTCACGACTCTAAACAGAAACTTGTTGATATAACATAAATATAATTGTTTAAAAGACGAAAATCTCTACCGTGTTAGTTTATTTTAAACAATTTAGGACATTGTTCCGTTGATATATCCAGAAACATTTTTATTCGAGGCGTTTGCAGTGCGCCTCGAGAGCAGCAAAGGCATAAATTTTATGAGTCCCTGTTAGTCAAGTTAGATGATTATAAATGTCAGAGACGACTATTTATTATAGATAATCACTTCATTTACAGCTGCATTAAATCATAATTCATTGTGTTACTTGTCAAATGATTTACGACTAAGATACTGTATACAACAGACGTAAAAATTATATAGAATTGCTGTGTATGGTATTTAGAAAAGACAGTCAATTTTTACTCTGCTTCATAGAATATGACAGATTATGATCATGGATTTTTTCGTTTGGAAAGTTGTGAAACCATATTAAATAGTTTAAGAATGAAACTTTTAAAAGTTATATCAAGACAACCACGACTAATTCTCATGAATTCAAGATTCTTATCTTTTGACTCGCATTATCAAGTAATACTAAATGAATAGGTTATAGAAAAAATTTTAGTGAACTTCCGTAGCTCGAATCGAAGAAAATTAATATCATCGACGCTTTTCTTTCTAATATCGTTCGTGAAAGTCTTCCCGATTTTCAGTATAGATTCCTGAAAGATTTTAATATCTAGACAAGAAAATATGCCTAAAAACTAAAACGTCGATTTAGACTATACCTCTCGTATAAAGACTTTTAAAGCTTTAAATTGAGAAAGTATTCGAGCTCAGACCCGAAGTAACAGATGCAATAGTCATGATTTGACTCAGAAGATGGATAGAAACTTTTTCTTATAAAAAGAAATTCTAAATGAAAAAGTGCTATAAACACTCGATTTCAACCACCTCTAAATTATTCTTCAGACAAGAAATCGTTGTCTTTTCATAATCCAAAACGATCTAAATTAGCAATTTCAAGCAGTAAAATTATATACCTTCACAAAGTACTTGAGTTTTTTTTTATAAATTGTCAAAGCTTTGAACGGACTTTCTTGATATTGTAAGTTTTTGCAATATTATATAAGCTACCTACAGAATATTGCAATAAGATTGATTTGCAGGATGTCTTACTGAAGACAGTAAAGCTGGCAAATTTTCCTATGACGCATTCAACGTCGTTACTGATTACTTCTTGCCAGATTGTGTAACTGGATCACTTGTTGAATATGTTGTGATTCTGAGGCTTCATGCAACCAGTTGTCCTCAAAATTTTACTGAGGAAAGATTTCTAGATTCCTTGAGAATTTAGGCATTTGCCTCGACTTACTTGGTGCGCATTTGTATTTCAATTGAAAAAAAAAGTCACATAAGTCAATAGTAAGAAAAAATATTTCTTTATATACCTTTATCACTACTTCTGACGAAGGTATTCGACTCTTTTCCAATGTTAGGAAAAAGAAATAAAAAGTCTAAAAATAGCACTTGGAAAAAACCATTCATGTCAATATTGATTTTCCAATTGCAATATCAATCACTTTATAAGAGAAAGGAACGGTGTACTTGCGTCAGAATATTATTTTTATAAGACAACGTGTGACACTTATTTGTACATTTGAGGAAAATTAATTCGTACCTATACAAACTATTGTAACGATAATGGGAAATATTATTAATAATGCTAATCCGATTCGAGACGTTAATGAAAGGTAATGTTTAAATAGTGTTTGTCTTTTTCTTAGTTTCATTTTTATCATGCATTGAGATCCACAAGCACATAGCTCTACAGGTTCCATCATCTTCATTACGTCGAAACATGTATTCACCATTTTTTTTTCAGTTTTTTCAGGATCACTGTTAGATGTTTGAAACGATTTGGATCTCATTTAGGCCGTTGGTTCATCGATTTTCATTTTAAAAATTGGAGCAAAATTGACAGAGATTTGATTGTATTTCGTGTTATATGCATCGTTTTGCTCTTTGTTTATTCTATTATTGACACAATAATGTATTCATCGCACTCAATAGAGAGGTCTAACGTTCTGAAACTTCTTCATGGTTCACGGTATGTTGTTGTTGAAATCCTAGTAATTATTTATGTAAGTGGTTGTGCGGCATTTGGTATGTCAGTTGAGATTTATATCATCATTCCACATGCTATTGTCAATTGTGTATTGGTAGCTCGAAATTGTCATGGTTCGACCGACACATTTTCTGCGGCTGTTTGGGTCGCGAAGACTGTGGTTTTATTTGTGACAGTTGAATTGTGCCATTACAATGTGCGGAAATTTCGACAATACAATGAAAATTTCAACTTATCAGCCCGCGCTATGCTTAGACAAGCACTAATGTTTGGTGTTACCATGTTGTTTTTTAGTTCACCAGGACTAAGAGCATTATACTATGGAAGCAGTAAAACTCTACCGCATTCATGTGATTATGAAGGCAGCCATTGTGATATTATTAATTTGTATGAGCCACTCTTTTCATACGACAATGAAAAATGTACAGCTGATCTAATAGCTTATGTTTCTGGGCGTGAACAGTTACGTGTCTTACGTAATTTTATTCTGTTAAACGGCGTTTCTTACTCTATCTTCAATGCAAACTTTCTTGACATTAAACATAATGCTGGATATTTACCGGTGCGAATTTTAATGATTTGTCTTTTTGCCATCATCGCTTCATCAGTTATGATTTCAACTGTCGATCCTTTCATTTTTATTAATAAATGCCAACGACTATTTAGTATTGTAGAATTTATTCTGTTCAGCATACTATTGGTATTACCACTGTATAATCTGTATAGGTTACGCGGACAAGAACCACCAAACTCTTCATCAACACATGGTCAGCGAACACATCCTCAAACAGAAGATAGATTTCCAGCAATGGACCCACAACCAAAGATATTACCAGAACTATAGATATCTAATAACAAATATCATCAATATATCCACAATCTTTTGCGCATCTATACAAGATTCTTTGCTCATGCTTAAACAAAAGTGTTGACTATTTCTTGAATTGTGCTATTAAGGGGGTCCCCTCAGAAAATCGATTTTTTCCAAACAATATCGAAATTGAGTTTTTACCACAAGAAGATAGAGCGAAGCTTCCTCTTTCAGAATATATATAGATTTTTGGAAAATGATCAGTTTTTCAAAGATTTGTCAAATCAGACTTTAACTTCCCTACCACATTTTCCGAGAAATGTTCGTGGTTTTTTAAAGTTTTTCAGTTTTGGAAAAACTACGTTACTACTTCAATTATCATTGAATAGAACATTTTGATGTTAACCCGCATGTCAGATGGCGTTACTTTTACTGCATCTTTTACGCGCCTTAAAATAGTTTTAGAAAATTTATTGAAAATATGCCATTTTAATATGAGTTTTTTGAATTTGATCGAAAAAAACCACTTCTAAAACTTCTTTAAGGTTTTTCTCAGAACATGATTTCCAGTCAGAAAAACTGGAACTCTTCCCTCATTTTTCGAGCTATTACAAATATTTTTTTTGGTTTTAAAGGTCTTGATTAGAGTAAACTTTTGTCCGAACGGATTTTTGAAAGTTGGTTCCTGAACTGAGAAAACTGGAATTTACTATCGTTGGACTACCATTTTTTATGCTAATTTTAAGACCCTCGCACTAAAATGCTCATAAAAAATGAACAATAAGGAATATAAAAATTCTGTTCGGACAAAAGTTGCGTACTGACATCAGGTTTAATTTGAAATCAGCCCGAGCTCTCTACCTCATCTGACGAGAAAGTTTTGTCGATTTTCCTGAAGACCAAAAATGACCTATGAATCAGCCGGAACTCCGGTCTAGTACGACCAATCGAGCTGAAATTTTTATCGGAAGCGTATCTCTTCAGGATCACTCATCCCTGAACATTTCAGCACAAAAGGACCACTCTAAGTGGAAAATCATTTCTGAGGGGGGGGCCTTAAGACAAGTATTTTTTTCAATAATTCTCGCTTAAAAAAGATATTAATTGAATGTTCAACTTTCCATGTATTCCTTTTTCACCATTTGAGACATCCAGGCAGGGTGTGTGGTGGCTGGGTGTGGGTATTTCCATCATTCACACCCACACCCCAATATGATAAATATTCATGTAATTGAATCATTAAAGTATTTAGCAAGTTTTTTTGCACGAAAATATTAAAAGAATAAGACGTTCATTAAGGAGTACAATCGAAAAAAAAAGTTTAACATTAAATAATCAATTTGAAGAATGTTTTCATATTGTTAAACACCAACTTCATCAGTTAAATAATACAACATTCTGTTTTTGAAAAGGATTTTTTTTTTTACATATTAAAACGTGTTAAATCAATTTATTAACATTGTAAATTATTATTATTATTATTACGTACACGTCAACAAAAAATTGGTTAACTATAAAACAATTATTAATAATTCAGTGTCAATTAATCCTTGTACTTGATGAAGTTAGTACAAATATTTAGCTTATTTTTTATATACATTTTGTACCAGACTAGGCTTCCAAACACACCGAGTTAATTCAAAGTGAATTAACCAATGTAATTGTCGTTGTTACATAGAAACATCAATCAGATTTCTTAATTCACTTTGAATTAAGTCGGTGTGTTTGGGGCCTAGATGTATTTAATTAAAGCTAAATTGTGAAATATGATTGGTGTCGCTTTTAATGCCAATCATATTTCTTAATTCATTTCAACCTTTGTAAATGTACTAAATGTTAATGTATCAATCACGTTGCACCATTTAGTTTTAACTTATCTAGTCTAGTTGGAATCATACATTTTTAAGCACATTCACAAAGGTTAAACTGAATTGCGCAATGTGATTGGCATTATAAGCGACACCAATCACATTTCATAATTTTTCTTTAATTGAATTCGTCTAGTCTGGTGGTATATATATATATATGCCCAAAGAGCTTAATGAACTTAATATATTGTTCAACATTTTAAATCAATTATTGATTATTATTGAGATGGACGATGAACAAAGCAATTTGACAATTAATCTTCAAGATGAATCATTAGCACTTGAAGTACCGACGAAAGGAGGTGAGGATAAATTACATACAAATAAGAATGAAGATTCTAATGGTCTTATGCTTAGTAAAAGTAAGTCATGTGGTTACTAAATTTTCATATAATCTTTTTGTTTTCTATAGCATATGAATTTGACAAATCAACAAATATTCCTACAGAAAATGTTGTTCATTATTCATCACAATGCAAAAAAACGAAAAAAAGTAATATTATTTCTGCAATAAATTAATTTATAAAAATTATTATTAATCTCTGTAGGAAACATCTGAAGAGGAAGATGTTGATCAAACAACTGATGATACATTAACAAAACGGACAATTAAATCTGATGCTGAACAACTTGATAATATTATTCGTGAACAAGTGAACGGAAAAGATATTACTGATAGTCGTGGACAATGTATTCGTGAAACTTATCGATTATTCACAATGGAAAAGAATTGTCCATTAAATGATATTAAAAAAGTTACGACAGATGACAACATCGGAATGATGGGTGGGTGTGGGTGTGGGGTGAGGGTGTGGGTGGGGGTCTAAGTGTGGGGGGTGGGTGTGGGATGTGGGTGTTGATGACCAGAAGACCTGTATTTGACACCCACCCACACCTACACCCACACCCACACCCCACACCCACACCGACACCCACACCCCACACCCACATCCACACTCACACCCCACACCCAAAACCCATACCCACACCCACCCTTTAGGTGAAGTTGCTGTACCTGTTTTACAGTGTTTTATGAAACAATATATTTCGTCAAATGGGAATATTATTGATGTTGATGATGATTATGATTTGAGATATTGTTTTTTTGCATGGAAAAGTACATTAGAAGATGGTACATCTGATTTAGCATTAGATGGTAAAAGTCAATCAGAAGAATATATCGATATAAATCCGTACGATCGTTTTACGTGGGAAGTTTGGATGCCAGGTTTACGTGAAAGTGTTCGGTAAGTATAGTATTTTTTTGTCTTTGAAAATTATATTTATATCTTTTTTTTCTAATGTATGGAATCCATATCAATCACATCATTTAATTAATTTTATTGAACGATGGAAGAAGTGTTTATATGAACCTATACTTGATAATATTCTTAATCAACTTGTTCTTCCAAAACTTATTGATGAAGTTGATGCGTGGAATTCAAAAATCGATTCAACAGCAATATTTGAGGGTGTGGGCATGGGATCTCTTTCATCACACCCACACCCACACGCACACCCACCCACACCCACACCCCACACCCACACGCACACCCGCCCACACCCACACCCACACCCTACTCTTTCTCTCACATTTTTTTTCTTTCTTTTATTCGTTCTGATAGTGTAGATGTTAGTCTTGATGTCGGTTCCAAGTAGCAATACCTTTTTTTATAAAGTAACAAATCATTAACCCTTTACCACCCGAACAAGTCACTTTTTAGTTCTTTTTATAAAGTTTATTATGGACTTACAAAGCATTTAGTCAAGAAGATTTTAGAACATCTGTTGAGCGTTGTTTAGAGAATATGACAAGCTATAAACTTGTAACAGATTAATTGTTTATTTCTACTTCTTGACTAGGATACTTGAGTCTGAACATGATTGCTCGGAATGGGTCATATATGACCCATTGGGCAGTAAAGGGTTAAAAACAAAACCAATAATCGTAGAAAACGACAAAAAGTATAAAATATCACGTGAAAATTACGATATCACTTTGGTCAAATGATATTCCCTTTGTTGGGCAAGTATTTCGAGTTATATCAATGTAATTCAAACTTTCAACAATACAAAGCATTTGCACCTTCAAATGTATGATGATCACGAAACTATAGAATTTCTACTAAGTGACCTTGAATGAATAGTGAGAGCTTGTTGGCAATTCATAAATATTTATTTTGATAAAGACCATTGCAAACTATGATTTATATCATATTACCAACAATCATTTTGATATTAGCAGAAATTTATCTACGGCAACAGAATATTATATTTCTCTTTCTTAAAAGTATATCATTACAAAATCTATTGAAAGAGTCGAAAAAATGAAATGTTCATTGTATTAAGAAAGTATTCAGATCAGATATATAAATGGACAAAATATATATGTCGATTGAAAATAGATCTGTTTTCATCGTCATAATCTTTTCAAGATAGTCATTGAAAAAAAATCTGTACTCAAAAGTAGAATCATTATAGAGAAAAGTACAATTATTTACGACCATTAAGATCATTGAATAAATGCGCAAATACTTTCGTAACGTAATATATTAAAGTAGGATTACATAAAATGTAAAATGCACTCAGGTGTTTTATGTAATTTGATCGAAATAAAATCAACTTTGGATCAAAGTTAAGCATATTCATCTAGTTTTTGTATAAAAGATGCAGACAATAGGAGAATAGTAATCGTGACTTGACGAAAATCGGTGGAAAAGGACAAAAATGATTCAAAACAAGGTGATTTTTCTGCTATTTATTGCATGTTGGTTATGTTCAATGATGGTATTTAGTGTATCAGTTCCAGAGGGACAATTACGATCTCATATTACTGGTGGATATAAAAGTAAGTTCATATTATACCATTCTATTGAGCTAGATATGTATTGTGTTTTGTCAGATATCCAACCTAGAAATAGCAGATCTGATCTCGCTTGCAGCCAATTTATTAGTGATCTTGATGTTCTTGATCACTTTCCATTTTTGATCATGATCAATCCGATGAACAACAACTGGCAAAAGAGCACTGCTGTCATGAATAAAAATAGTACTGTGGTTGTTGAACTTGCTCTTCGCAGTGAAACTGTGGTTCCATTAAGCATTTTTTGCTTGAAAAATTTACAGAGATTAGCCATCACATACACTCCTTTTCCTAATGGTAATTATTCTTTATCGAGTAACAATTACTATTTTAAATATTTTTCAGGTATTGTACCAGATGAGTTGTCAAATTTAAGACAACTTACTAGCCTCCAGATTACTGATGCACCTATCGTGAAAATGACAGAACAATTGGGAACACTAAGCAATCTTAATGCATTGTTTTTATACAACAGTTCACTTACTCATCTACCCAATCTTAGTGGAATTTCTCGACTGATTTTTCTTAGTATTGGTCATAACCGATTATCTCATTTAGATGGACCGAACAGTGTTCAGCATCTTTACCTTGGTGATAATGCTTTCACTGAAATTCCCGCATGGTTTACCCAAGCATCGCTTCGAATTTTAGACATGAACAATAATCATCTGGAAAATATGTTGGCGATCACTTCCCTCGTCAATTTAGAACGATTGTACTTAAGTAATACTAGTCTATCATTTATTCCAACTGCTATTGATAGATTACAAAAACTTGAGTATCTTATTCTGTCTAATAACAAATTGTTTTACCTTCCAACCAATATGCTCAATTTGGTCAATCTGAAAAAATTGGAGCTGCAAAACAATTTATTTTCTCCTGTTGATATTCAAACATTTCAAACAGAATTTGCCAAGTCTCATCCCAATATGATTCTAATAATATAGATCGTACAATATTGCAGTTTTATTTTACTAATATGTACTTGATAATATTTTCTATCTAAACCTGAGATTTGAAACTATTCTTCATATACAATGATTAATAAAATAAGAACTCATATTATTTTATTTGACCGTTTTTCTATTGACAATAATACAAGGCACACAATGGTCGCAATTAATTATTTTAGCACATCATACTTCATCATAAGAAGTATTAATTATGTGTTTTTGAGTCTACCTGAAAACGAGATGATCTTAATATAAATTGGGAAATAGAGGAGACTCTTCGAATCTAGATATTATGATATTACAAGAACATTTAATTTACTTTATAATATTTTGAGTCACTTCAAGTTGTCTTAATAATTGAGCTCTCGATTTATGAAGTTATGCATTAGTTGAAATTTTCAATGTACATTGTTTGCTGAATAAATAGAGAACAGCCTTCCATATCTCCAGAAATTAAAAGGTAATATAGACGAATCGGTCACTTGTTATCAAATCAATGTTCCATCGAATAACTCTATATAACTCACTTACTCATGTATTTCAACAAGAACTTCTAATGTATTCTTATAGTTCGTATTTATTCTGCTTGGATTCATTATATAAATAGCAGTCAAAATATTTTAAACTCTATTCACTAATGATTAGGAGATCAGTATTAGAAAGTAATAAAATAATATGCCACAATATACGATCTCTTACATATTGGTAATTGACGTGATCAAGAAGTATTTTTTCGCTCCAAAATTATGACTAGAGTTGACGTTCTTCATGTGCATCGGTCGCTCTCTCCTCTTAGTTTAAGACATCTTTAATCTCATGTAATTAAAATTATTCGCTACAAGTTTTGATGATATTCAACAGACAATTCTTAGCATTTGTAAGCTTTTTAGTATGTTAAATATTTATATACGACTGAATTGTATTATCAATGCCTGTCTCATATCAGATCTGAAATAAAATACTTCATGACGATCTCTGAATGATATGAATATTTACTATCTCAAGTTAGCACAAGAGAAGATGCACATGGTTATAATTGCATTTATAAGGATAACGATTGAAAAGAAAACTATTTAGAATAAAGTCTATCATTGTCTTTGACCTATCATAGACACATTTTCTATTCAGTATAATTCTGCAGAAGATATGCGTAAGATAAAGAAGAGTTCATCGTAGAACTCGTGGTTATTCCTTGTGAATCTTCTTTTTTGTGTCTCAATGAGCATATAAAAGATATAATAATGTTGAAGTAAAAAAGCTTCCAAGATAACTTAAAACTTCACTTATATCATTGTTTGGCAGTCAAAATATTAAGAAAGAAAAGATTAAATTCTATTTGATCAGATAAAAATAAAACATAACAATCTATCTTTGTTGCATCATCGAAATAATTTTACTGGGTTCTCTTTGTTGAATTTGTATTTTATTCTTTTCTATTCGTGTTCCTGTTCAGATCAAAATGACAGCAACTATTATACGACATTTCTTCATACGAAAAAAAGCCAGTATATTCATTATCTATTAAAATCGGTTAACGAGTAAATCAAAATATCATATTTCATTACTTCAATAAACCCATCTAATCTTTCTTTTATACTTCATATTTCTAAAAAAAATTTATATTGTTAAACTTTTTCAACTTATCTAAGCGAAAGACTTTATCTTCCATTTTTTTGCATTGTCTTCATATAACATTCAAAAATAGTTGATAACAGAAAATAACATTTTACAGTGAGATTTTAAAAAAAAAGTATTCTTTGAAATTTCTCTCATATCCCTTGAAAATAAAAAGGAAAAAAAATATTAAATTGATATTACATCACAAGTTGTTCTTTCCATCCTTGAAAAGATTAAAGAAGAGGAAAAAAAAATCTACGCATTTTTTTTTGTTTTGCATTTATAGAATGTTGAGTTTAGAAAAAAAAATACTTTCATTATATATAAATATTTACAAAAGCATATTTTCAAATATGTTAATATAATAAATTGAAAAGAAAAAAAAAATCTTTTAAGTAATTTCTTATAATCATATATCAACTATTCAAAATACTAAAGAATGTTTTGTTATCATCTCTCAGAACTGCTAAATGATTGTTAAGAAACAAATTATGAATATATCTACAATTCTCTAATATTCTACTCGATAAAATACTTAGGGTTATCCAAAAGTAGTGGCGGATATCCTTTTTTTTTTTATAGAAAGCTTGAAAAAATTTTCTTTTTTATGAATAGATAGAGCGTTTTTCGCTCGATCTTTCTATGCTATTTGATCACTATTAAACTAATATCATAATAATAAAATTTTGATAAGAACTATTTTTGTTGAAAACCAGCTGGTAGCATTGAGATGATAATGACTGTGGCATAAAAAAATGGGATACTTTTGCATTTCATTTTATTATCACTCAATACGTTGTATTAAAAAAAACAAAATATATCAGAAGATGCAACGTGAAAGGCTCTACCATTTATAAAGTACCGCTTATTTTATAGTTGTACTTTTTTTTTTAAAAATGAACAAAACTCTGAGTTACCAAGTTTCGACGTGATGAAAACGAGACTTTTTTTTGGTAAAAAAAAACGAATTCGGTTTTTTTTTCTGCTTTATCTTTGTATCATTGTTCTTTGTAAATTGTAGAGCTCTTCACGCTGCATCTTGCAGTGTGTTTTGCTTTTTAAAATAAAGCATATCAAGCAATAAAAAAATGAGACAGAAAAAACGGAATTCATCTTTTACCAAAAAAACAATCTCGTTTTCGCAACGTTGAAATTTGATAACTCAGAGTTTTGTCCATTTTTAAAACAAAAAGTACAACTATAAAATAAGCGACACTTTATAAATTGTAGAGCTTTTCTCGCTGCATCTTCTGGTATATTGTTTTTTTTTTCAATACAACATATTATGTGATAATAAAGTGAAATGCAAAAATACCACATCCATTATGATATTAGTTTAATAGTGATCAAATAGCATAGAAAGATAGAGCGAAAAACGCTCTATCTATTCATAAAAAAAGAAAATTTTTTCAAGCTTTTTATAAGAAAAAAAGAATCTTCGCCACTACCTTTGGATAATCCTAAGTATTATTTTTGAAGATTTCTTATACTCATTAAAATATTTTAAAAATAGCAATTCATTTGGAGAAGATTACCATTTTAGATGTTTTTATTGGTCAATAAGATCTAATGAATTAATATCGTCTTGATTCAATATAGATTTGACTTTATTCGAAAATTTTTCCTTGATAAAAATCAGTTTTATTCAGAATAATTCTTGATAGTTATTGATTAAAATAATTGATTCTCTGTCGGCTTTGATGAAATAAAAATAACTTCGCGCAGTCAGAAATCTATAGGATTGTTTGTTCCATTGAATAGCAAAGACATGAAAAATTCATATTGAAAAAAGAGAAACAAAGCACATATTATATATCGTTACTATCAAACTATTAATTTATTGACTATCCAAAAAAAAAAATAGATATTTGGAAATAAAATAACATTTACAAAACTTTTTTTTGGTATTTGTTTTTTTCTGTTCGTTAATATCTGATTAAACTTCACAATAAAAGAAATGTTAATACAAAAAATATCATATTGTCAGCAAAAGCTGACTACTAGAGAAGAGTTAAATATGAAATAGAATCTGATTGGTTTGAACAGAAAAGAATAAGCTATATACATACAAAAGTGTGTGTAACCTACCTAACCGTTTTATATACGATAGATAGATATTCTGCACTTCACTCGCATTGGTTCCTATCCATCGACCAATTGTCATCACAATAAACAATCTATAAACAGTAAATTGCTTTTTATTTCTGTAAGTTATGTACGTTGAAATCAGAGAACCATCGAACGAAAGAGGAGCACCGAGTTGCATTTATCTGGCTGCTATTCTCTCATTCATCAATCTGATCCCATTCTTTTACATTGTTGGACGACGTCCACCTCATTTAAACAAATCACCTCCTCCAGCACCGTTTGATGCTGACAATCAGCAAGTACAACGACCCCACACATGGTCACAGCTCTTCGCCGAGTGTGCGTATCAGCAACACCAAAATCAAAACAGTCAAATCGTATGTTTCAAAGTGTACGATACACTACCCGTCTGCTTCTTCATTTTAGCATTCGCTCTCGCCGTTACTCTTCTCATATTCAATTTGATAACAATAACTCGAGATCTGTCAAATTTTGAACGCGCGTTTCGTACAGTCGTTCATGCAGTGTACGCCGTAGATCTTTTTGCAACAGCACTTGTCTATTTCATCAATCGATATTGGTGTTACGACTGCAAAAAACTCGTTTTCATTTGTCTTATTCCAATCCTGACGACATTGTTTATGCCTTTTAATTGGTATCAATGCAATGGACAACATGTACAACTTCGAACAATATTGATGGATAATCAACGAGTTCATTTTCTTGCTCCTTCTTCTCATCATTTGACATCTAGTCCGCTAATTATAATTGACACTCAACCACCGTCGCCGCCACCTCTTTGTCATCCATCAGAAATTAATGCTGATCCTCAATTGGAAAACGAATACAACGAATGGTTGGAAGCCCATCGAGAAAACATCACGCAACGACAACAACAACAAATCTAGTCAACTTATAATTTCTGTTCATCAATAATAATTCTTTTCTCACTCAAGAAATCTCGACCAATAATTGGTTTCAAATTCGTTAGACTTGTGTACAATGATCTTGTACAAATTTTACATTTTTTTTTTCTTTATAACTGAATATAAAAAGATTCAAGTTTTGGTTATTCCTTTGTTAGAAGAAAACAATTTCAACCTCTTTTCATAAATGTTTCACCAATTTTTTGAAGATTATAGTAACGATTTTGAATCGTAATTATATTGAAAGTTTACAATCTTGATTGAATTCTGCTCTGAAGAGAAATTCAGTGTGATCAATAAAATGTTTCTATTTAAAACATTCTTAGTTATTTTTCAAATAATAAGATAATCTAAACAGAATAAATGTTAAAGTTCTCTTCGATCATTATACGACATGCAGAAAAATTTTCAACTTGACGACAATATTCACTTTTAGATATCGCTTTTCGAGAAAAATCTAATGAACGAATTTTAAAATATTCAAACAGAGATAATAGATCACGATTCGTTCGTTTCATTTTAGGTACTAGCCAACAGTGCGAGCCGAACGATTACCCTTGTAAACAAATGAGTAAATTGAAATGAAAATCTCGGAAAAGTGCAGTCTGCATTATTTCATTGGATGTCAATCTTTCGAATATTTATTTTCTCAGATTTTATTACAAATTGGACAATTCTAAAATTGTTTTCTGATAGTCTAACAAGTCAGATTCGAGGTTAATACATTGAGAATATCAGCTGTCGATGTCTTCCTTTTCTTTTTTGAACATGTCTTATATAGTAGAAAGGAATGCGATCAGGCATGAGAAAACATTGAGATAAAAGGTTAGTACGAGGTGAAGAGGTCATCATATATAGGGCAGATAGTATAGAGCAAGTAAAGCATAACAGATAATAATCATTACAAAAGTGCTTAATGAAATAGCTTTTGAAAAATAACAATTTTTTTTCTTATTTTTAATTTGTGATGGTTTATATATAAATAAAAGATAATTGTTATTGTCATTTCGTTTAACTCATTTGTGCAGATCAGATACATACATCTAAAACTCTCTGTTTTTCTCTCTCTCTTCTTACTCTTTCTTATCCAGTATCTATCAAATAATGTAAAGAAGAAGAACAATACATTTCTACGAAATGATAGTTATTAGAGTGTGTGTTTACATTCTGATCGTTTTTCATCATGCAGAAGGAAAAGGAGGTAAATTTTTAATGATTTTCATTTCTTCAGATTTTTGATAAGCGAAAAATGACATATTCTTGTCTAAAAAGAATTAGACATCATCATTAATCCGTTAAAAATATCGATCTAACTATTGGACATTTGAAATCTGTTTAAAAAAGAGATCTGAAAAGATAAAATGAATAATCATCATTTGACTGCCACGGAAGATTACCCTTAATGATATTAAATAGATATTCAATTCGAAATAAAATTCATTCAAGTGATAAGCATGCTTATTGATAATCATTGAATAGATCGATGAAATTCTAATTTTTTATGAGCGGATTGTCTTCAAAGAATTGATGAATTTAAAGATCCTTTAACTTTGGTCGATAAACTATCAAATATATCTTGTTGTGTGATAGTTACTATCTCAATTATTTTCTCTTTGATTTTTCAATTTTATTTTAATAGAATCAAAAAAAGAATACATACGAATGACATGCAATGAAATAATCAAACATAGCTAAGCTAGGGTGTGAACGTGGGTGTGGATATGAAGTGTGGGGTGTGGGGGTTGGTACTTTAATTATTCACACTCACACACACACACACCCCCACGCCCTACATACCCACATCGACACCCACACCCGACTAGAGAAAATACAATTAAGAAGAACTACAGAATAAATATCCTAAAACTATCTCCATGATAAATAATCCGAACTAGCATCCTTTGACGAATAAATATAAGTATTACAAAGCTCATTCATATGGGAACCAGTATAGATAATCACCTGTCTTGTTTATTGATTCCTCATGAAAGCAGAGCTTCCTCCACTTCTTTCAATACCTTTCTACTTTGACAAAGTATGTTGTACTGAAGAAGCTTTATTTATGTACAAAAAGAAAAAAACAAAATTCGAAAGCTATGAAGGGCGAAAAAGCAAAATGGAAGAAGGAATTATCATGGCAAAGTCCCATTTCCTATACATTGGTACCAATCGGGATCGATGTCACATGTATCTTGAGGCAGATTGATAATGCGAATCATATCGGCATCGCTGATCGTAAATGGATTTGAAAGAATCTCAAGATTTTCTATCATGTGAGTTTCGTTCATCGAGCGCGGATTGAACGCAACACCCAGCTGATAAATCCAACGCAATAAAATCTGTGCTGGAGTCCGCTTATAGCTGTTGGCTAATGAAGTAATGGTTGGATCTTCGAGCAATGTACGAGACAAGCTAGTTATTCTTTTATTTTGATCTTTGACAGGAAATTGGTGTGCGTCGAGCGCACCGAACGGTGAATAGGCCACTAATTGAATACGATTTTTCTGACAAAATGCAAGTAAGTCTGCTCGTCCAGTTCGACAATTGTACGGATGAAAGGAAACTTGATTGACACTTGGTAATGGCATTCCAGCATCAATGATTTCTTGCAAATGTGTAATATTATAGTTTGATACACCAATGGAACGAACTAGCCCAAGGTCGAATAATGCAAGCATGGCGGACCAAGTTGATAAACGACATTGCTTTTCATTGTATGTCAATGGGTTAGTGGTATTACATGCTGGATCAGTACTCTTTGGTACATACGACTGACCTGGATGTTGCATAATTGGCCAATGTACGAGCAATAAATCAATCCAAGTCGTCTGCAGTTCTTGTAGGATATCCAGTGTTTGCTGTATTGTTTCATTAAATCCCAAAGGAAATGTTGGACTGACTTTGCTCAAAATGAAAATTTGAGATCGATCGATACCACTTTGCTCAATGCCACGAGCAACGGATCGTTGATTATAGTACGAATTGGCACAATCAAGTCGAAGTCCACCTGCTTTACTCAACCATGTATACACTGCTTTTTGTGTATTAGGACCACAACCAGGTGGCGGAGGAACTGGAGGATCACCACGTGGCTCACTGCCACATTCGGGATATGTGCCATAGGGCTCATTGTTTATACCATAGAAACCTGTGCCGAGACCAAGAACTGGTAGACAAAGACCACTCTCAGCAGAATTAAATAGAGAAAATGAAGAGACATCATTAAATAGAGATTTCAGATGCTGAGAGTTACGAACCGTTTTAATATTTGCTAGTGAAAGCGTTAAAACATAGACCAAAAAGAGAAATAACAGTGGTAGTTTCATGACAATTTGAGAGCACAACTGAAGACGAAGAAAAAGATGCAAGACAAGAACAGCAAGAGAAGTTTTATTCTTGCATATAAACACATCTTACCTTATGCTGACTATTACGTCTATCACTTTATAGCATACACATTCGTTGATAACTTTTATCAACAACGGTCTCCAAATCATCTTATAACCGAACGGCATTTTTACAAAAGTAGCTTTTTATGGAAAGCATTATGTTATAATCAGATTAATGATTCTTGACGTATTTATTATTGGAGATGTTAAAATGGAAATAATTTCCTCTTTTTCTTTTTAAATGTCATATTATCCATCGTTATTTTTTCTAGACTAGAATGATTTATTATGCTAGATCGTACTGAATGAAATGCAAACAAACTTTTCTAAACAAGAACAACATGGAAATTCTTGTCATTTTTCTAACATGTCAAATAAGTCTCCTATAAACATGTTCACACAGTATGACAACATACTGGGTGATCCAAAAGTCTTGGTACCTCTCAGAAAAATTGTTCGTTCTCCCTTA
>CAJNOL010002539.1:0-12742 GCA_905250125.1 Rotaria sordida | reverse complement strand
GCAGTACAGAGCGCTTTTTATTAAATTTAAGCTTATTTTATTGTATATACAGACATTTATATAATTCGGCACCCATTTTTTTATGAGTTTTTTTGAGTCATTGAACTTTTGATCCCTTTTTTTCTCTAAAAAAGTAAGTGTTTAAAAAAACGG
This sequence comes from Rotaria sordida, assembly GCA_905250125.1. Taxonomy (NCBI): domain Eukaryota; kingdom Metazoa; phylum Rotifera; class Eurotatoria; order Philodinida; family Philodinidae; genus Rotaria; species Rotaria sordida. Next base: position 12,589 of record CAJNOL010002539.1, on the reverse strand, counting down.
CTCTGTACTGCACCGCATCCTGACATGCTCTTTCAAACAAAAAAAAATTGAATACATCACACCGACCTGGACTGAAAAATTTGGTTTGCCAAATAAGTTATTTTTGGCCCTTGTTTGGTCAGTATCTCAGTCAAACAACATGGTACAGGGTCTGAAAATTTTATCATAGCTTTTCCACAACAGCCTCAATATATCCTGAAAATTTCATGCCATTTGCAAGTACCGGGGCTAAGAACAATTTTTAAGGGGAAGACCTTAATAAAGATAGTCTGTAAAATTTCTTTTAGTAATAGACTCGTGAAGCCCAATTTATGCTTCAAGAAGATGTGCTTTTTTGATAGAATGGTGATTTTAATTATGAAAAATTACTGAGGATAGCTGCTCACACTAAAGTTCCTACATCCACAATGCTGCATTGAAAGGGGCTTTTCATCAACTAATGTTTATTGAAAGTTCTTCGAAATATTTTTCAAAAAAAAAAGAGCACTCCGGTTGAAATTATTTTGATGGATGTGGGTGAGGATGTGAGCGTGCGTGTGGACGAGTAGTTGAGCGATTCATTCGCCCATTCAGACGTCCACATGCACCTACAATTAACTAACAAGTATGAGTCACAATTGAACAGAACCGTTCTACACGGTACGGCATGGATAAGCCATGTGTCTGGAAACGTTGTCCTATTCGGATGACTTCAGTCATGCACTTTGTGCAAGCATTCATGAACAGCATGTCTCCTCAGACAAGTTTTTCTGTAGCATATAATAGTGAAGACCGACAGTATATGTCTTTTATTGGCGTAGTGAGTAAATACAGGTATGGAGAGAAATTTTGCGAAGCCATAATCGAACTAGATTTTGATGTAATTGGTTAAAGTTTTCCGATATGCCTTATACTAGCAAGATGTGCATGTGCTAAAAATTTGGAAGAGATGTAATATAGTTTTTGAATTGGGCCAAATCGTTACGAGCACGTTCTTCTTCATTTCTGGAACCATTTCTCAATGGAAAACGGAACAATCTCTGAATAAGTACAGCGATTTTTCGAGAGTACTGAGTTTTTGGTGAATTAGAATATGACAGATAGTACTGAAGTAGGCAAAACCTCATATTCAATTGAAATAGTGCAACATGAGTCTACTTCCTGAAAGAAAAATCTTACAGGATCGTTAACTTATCGCTCTTCATTGGTATGATCGATGGAGAATATGCGAAGCCTCATACTTCCTGTTTGACTTTAGGTGACACAAGGGTTGTATGGACCTTTACCATTGTAACGAGAAGTAACCATTCAATAGTCAGTACTTGCCCTATGACGACAGCTGGAAAAAGACAAGAGAATTTCACAATTATTCGTCGAAATCTTCGGCCCATTGATGTGGCTAGAAATTGGGAAGGTTTTCAGTTGATCTGGTTGGATGCTTCCATTAGCGATTCCCATGATTTTCTTCAAATCCAACATAAGATGCTTGAATTAAACCCAACTGCTCAGTTCTACACGGACCTGAAGCTATGTCTCAATCTAATAAAATCCATCAAAGACGAACATATCTTACTAATCGTTTCTCAACCTTTAGCTCGAGATATTCTCAAGCAAATTGGTTCATTACGAACGACTGTTACCATTTTTATTTTCTATAATAATCGACACAATCAAGACTTCGTTTTAAGTAACTATGGAATAGTCTCAAATATTTTTACTGATCAACAAGTTCTGCTGCACTCCATTTGTAGCACGCTGCAGCAGATTGAAAAGCAAACTCTAGCCTTCTCACTGTGCGACCCGAAGGAAACATCCACTCGAAATCTATCAAAAGAAGCGGCATCGTTTCTCTGGCACCAATTTTTAATAATCGTTTTACGTCAAATGCCTCACGATGAGCAAGCAAAGAGCGATATGCTCGGCAAATGCTCAGAGTATTATCAGCGAAACAGTAAACAATTGCAAATGATTAACCGATTTCAACAGACTTACCATGCTACCGATGCAATTAAGTGGTACACGGCTGATACATTCCTTTACAGACTCTTGAACAAAGCCTTTCGTACTGATGACATTGAATCGATCTATTTATTTCGATTTTTTATCGTTGATCTTTGTGCTGAGCTCGAACGAGAACATGAGAAGTGGAAAAATGGTGGTGAACTGACGCTGTATCGAGGACAGAGTATCTCCATTGAGGAATTCAAAAAATTGAACAACGCTATAGGCAAACTCATTGCTACAAATGGCTTTTTTTCAACTTCACGCTATATCGATGTTGCTATTGCGTTTGCTCCTCGAAATGTCGTCTCGCAAACAATGATTGGCGTTCTTTTCGAAATTCGAGCTAATCCATCACTCAAAACAATCGTTATGGCCGACATCAAATCAAGTTTTTTTCCAGATGAAAATGAAGTGTTATTTTCTCTTGGTGCAACATTTGAAATCAACAATGTCGAACTGGACGCCACACTGAATTTGTGGAAAATACAAATGGTAACGACCGAGCAAGGCGATAAACGCTTGCAACAGTATATACAACTACAGAAAGACGAAATGAAAGCGCATACTCCACTAATTTATTTTGGTGCTTTGCTGTGGGAAGAGCTTGGTAAAGTGGATCAAGCATTAAACTACTTCAAAATACTGTTAAGAACACTGCCTCCCGATCATCCGGATATATCAGGCGTCTACAGCAATATAGGAAGTGCCTATTTGAAGAAAAAAGAATTGAATTTGGCATTAGCAAACCATGAGCAAGCCTTTAAGATTCGTCAAAATCAACATCATCCCAGTCATCACCGTGTCGCTTCTTCTTTGATAACTATTGGTATGGTTTGTATAGAAAAAGGCCAGTATGACCAAGGTCTTCGCTACTGTCGTCAGGCTCTCGCCATCTATGAAAAAAATTTTCCTCGCGATTATGTATGCAAAGCAACTGCAATGCGATGTATTGGAACGGTGCACCTCAAAAAAGGTGATTATGACACAGCACTCAATCAGATCAATCAAGCATTGAGTATGTGCAAACGTTTGGTACCCGATCCAACCGATCCTCGAAAAGCAATCTGCATGGGCTATATCGGAAGCATCTATGAAAAGAAGGGTGATCTAGATCAAGCTATGGACTATTATCGTCGCCAGTTGATGGTGGAAGAGGAATGTTTACTGCCCAACTGTCTAGAACTCTCCGAACATCTTCAGTGGATTGTTCGCATCTATATGAAGATGGATAAAAGCGAGCTGGCTTTGAAATTCTGTAGAGAGAAAATGAAATCGCAAAAAGAGATATTCGGAAAGACTCACCCTCTGGTGATTCGAACCCAGCTAGCTATTGGCAACTTACAAGCAGAAACTGGATCGGCTACATATGCTCTGAAAACATGCAAAAAAGCTTTGTTGCTAGCCGAATCTCTGTACCCTGTTGACAAGAAAATCATAATTGACTGTCTAGCAAAGCTTAGTGACGTTTTATTCTGCTGCAACGATTACACCAATAGTCTTAGAAGTCGAGAGCGTCAACTTGAATTACAACGTCAAATATATAGTGATGAACATCCAGATGTCGGTATCTGTTTGAGTCGGATCGGAAATATTTTCTCTCAAATGGGTGTACACACGAAAGCCTGTGACTATTTCAACAAAGCATTGAGAATCTTTGAAGCGATCTACTCTTCAGAAAATGAACATGTACGTGAAACTCGTGATCATAGAAACCAAGAAGAACGGCTATTAATGTAAGCAGAAAATTATTAGTAGCGTCTAAGAACACAATACATTTACTATGTGCATGATGATCATGTCTCTTAAGTTTTGAACGATCGCTTTCATCTTTAGTGTGGGGCTGTCTCTTAGAAAGCTAATTTTTACATCTCAAACATATCATTAAAGCCGGTTGAAATGAATGGAAAAATCTATATACTCTTGCCGCAATACTAGAATGTGTATGTGAGCGTGAGTATGAGGATGGGTGTGGGTGTGGGTTTGTGTGTTACTGTTCTCTTTACCCGTACCCGTACTCACCCTCACACCCACCCACACGCCCACACCACCCACATCCACCCACACCCCACACCCACACCCACACCCACACCCACACCCACACCCACACCCACACCTACACCGACACCCACACCCACACCCGAAGATTAAATTATTGCAGTTTTGTCATCGGGACATCAAGGCTAAAAGTATTAACAATGATATCTTCGTTGAGTTCAGCGTTCAGGAGATGTACTTTTGGCTCTCTTTCGTGGACTTTCAAATGTTATATATTAGACAAAAAAAGCCTTTTCTTCGATCGACCATGCTAAAGTTGGATGGTCATTTCACAAAAACTCTATTAAATAAAAATCGAAAACTTTTGATTTGCCTATGATGACCTTACTTTCAATTGTGAGACTAGTCACATTTCTTCAAAGGAAGAGAGTCGACAGGAGGACACATTGGTTTCCTGTTATAGATGTAGCGCATGTTTTTGATAATTTATGGCTGTTTGTGATGAATCCAGTCTGTTTTGTATATCCTAGTACCATTTCTTCTTGTTATATATTGAATTCGACTGAAACATGGATGCATTTGTCTAATCATGTCAATATCAACGTTTTGACTGCTATTCTCCCATGATTCGCCCGCCTGACAATGAAATCGACGTAGACGAGATAATCGATTTACGATTAAGTGAGCTAGACGAACATACGACACATCGTACAGTACAAGATCGATTCGTTCAATATTTGGCCAACAGCGAAAAACAAAATCAAGACTGTTCAATGATAGATAGCCTGCATTGTCTGAGAGACCCACTCGTTTGAGAGAAGGATGGTGAATTTGATGATCTGAAGAACAAGGAAGATCAATCTTACAAATGTTTGAGTAGATTTCCACTTCGAATCGGGTAAGACTAGGGCATGAAGCAGGAATTAAGAGAAGAAGAATTGGATCGGTACAGGTGACACATACAGAACGCAGATTCGATGACTGAAACCACGAATGACCATATGGATATTGGATTGAACCTAAATTAGCATGGCGAAGGGAAGGAAACCAATTGGAGAATACTTGATAAGCAAGATAACTGGAACACTCAGCTGTTGACACTGATGAAAGTGAGAGAAAGATCAAATTGGGCATTGGTTCTCGAGCAAGATGATTTGATTGAGACCAAGTGGTTTGTTTCAATACCAACGAGCGTAGATTGGGAAAGTAGCTCCAATCAATATCAACTTTAGTATCAACAGTTAATCGAACGATTTGATGAGCGAATGGGACGATAGCTGAAAGCTTGTTGTTTTCAATGATCACAGATAAATTATGCAATGATCGAAGAAGAGCATCAAAACGTTTATTGAGTCCTCGAAATCCTTTACATAAATCTCGAATGTCGATATATTCGAGTATTTCCAGTAATAATTCATTCGAGAAGTGTTCGAATAGAGTGAACATATCTATCAAAGACAAAAGAAATGAGGAATAGTATTTGTTACCTCGATGATACACGTCAAGTTCCTTTTTCTTTCAGATAAAATGTATACATATGAGGCTGCATTAACCGCCATTGTTGCTCTCCACAAATCATCTGTTCCTACAGCATTTACAAGTAACTAGTGATGAAATATCATCTTGCCAAATGATCAAGTGTGAGATAAACGGTTGAACGAAAGAAAAACTTTCTGTCGCGTTGTTCTTACACATAAATCGAGAGAGACAGATAAGAAATAGAGATTCTTTTGAAAGACAACTGAAATACAAAAAGAGATAAAAGTGTCACGTGGATATGAGATACGATGAAAACAGACGAATATTTTCATGAAAGAAATACGATTCATTGTATGATTGATTCTGTTTGTGAGGATTCAATACATTTTTTTTCGCTCTGTTCTGTTTCCTCTAAGTTCTATCAGTTGTCAGGTATAATGTGAATTACAACAATAAAAGTGGTCACTTGACTTTTACTTGATCATAGGAAGACTCATCATGGCAAGCATGGCGCACATGGGCGTTGTCGCCTGCTTTGGTCTTCTTCTACAAAAGAAAAGAATAAAAGAATTATACCGCATAGAAGTGGCCTACCATCATAAACACAATTAGTGTAACTATTATGAAGAGAGAAAAAAAAGACTGTTATGGGTGGAGATTAGATTAAGCATGTAAAACAATCAATAAAGTTCGTTTTATCTTGGGAGGGAACGCGGAATGGCAAACGTGTTCGACTCTAGAGTATAAGTGTCGTGTTTGAGCCATCCTTCCGCAACATCATGTTTGTATAATCCTGTTCTGTTCTACATGTCTTAAGCTAGGGTGTGGGTGTGGGTGTGGGTAATGAGAGGGCTAACACTCCATACCCACATCCACACCCACACCCTCAAGATAGACACCGACACACAGCCACACCCCACACCCACACCCTCAAGATAGACACCGACACACAGCCACACCCCACACCCACACCCTTTCCTAGGAAAATTTAAAATTTTCCTGAATTTTAATTTCTCCTGCGACATATATACTTATTTATAATAGATGAAAGGCGTCTGTAATAAAATAAAGGAATTCATCAAACGATTATTTAGTTTTAGTTATCCCTTGCAGAGTTCTGAAAAAATTATTTTTTCGGTTCGGCTCACTTCGCTTTGGTTTGGTTAACAAAGTTTACTTTTCGGTTCGGTTTAGTTCGGTTGAGTTTAGATTTTAAAAAATGTGAACTGATCCCATTTCTGTGTCACAGGATACTGTTAACAAAATTAGTCTTTCTGTCGATTAAAATACAATGAATACTTGAATTGACACACCATCTAATAAAATCGAAAGAAAAACTCTATTCAACTCTCTTGCAATGATTTCTATCACTACCCGGACCCGCAAAGAATATCAGATTTCAGTGACATATTCTTTAATGATCATAGGAAACCGTAGATGTATTTCGATGTAGTGATCTGGATGCAATCAAGCAGTTTTCATAATTCAATCCTACCTAACATATTTATCTTTGTTTACGATCATAGGAATGCGTGCAGATTGTGTCGCTTTTTCTTTGTATCGGTCATTGTATGGAATATTGTTTTAGCTGCTTATCATACCAATGACTCGACAAAAGCAAAAACCACTCACCTTCAAGCACATGTTGTTATTAGTCACCAAAGAGAGCGAGATAGAATGGCTTGATAACACCTTGATGAAAATTGTCGTGGTCAGAGTTGCACTTTTGGGTGATGTCATATACTTTTCTCTTAATATTTCTGTTTTCATGCACAAGTACGCAAACTTTTTAGTGTCGAGTGTATCACTGCTGATAACAGTCATATTCTATAGATACGACGAGCGATTTCGGTGTTAGTGACAAGAAAAGTCTATCGACCACTGTAATGACAAAGTCTGCCATGAACGAAGTGAATGTTGTTATCGTCAATGACAAGGAAGATGATCCAGGAGACAAAAAGCTCCTACGCAAATTGGATTGGCACCTGATTCCAACTATGACATTGCTCTATCTATTGAGTTTCCTTGATCGAGTGAATATTGGTCAAGCAAAACTGGGTGGTTTAACAGTGTCGCTGAAGCTGAGCAGTACTCAATACAATGCATGTCTGAGTGTGTTCTTCATCCTCTACGTCCTTTTCGAGATTCCCTCGAATCTAATACTCAAACGACTCCGACCTAGTCGATGGATACCAATGATTATGGTAGCATGGGGCATCGTGATGACGTTGATGGGTTTGGTAAATTCTTTTGAAGGTCTTCTTGTATGTCGTCTGTTTTTGGGTGCTGCTGAAGCGGGTCTCTTTCCAGGTATTATGAAGAGGAAACAGTTAGGACCTATTTGTAAGTGATTCGTTCTATCTAGGTGTTAGTTACTATCTCTCGAGTTGGTACAAGAGACGCGAGCTCTCGTGGCGTATAAGTATATTTTTCTCGGCTGCTGCTCTTGCTGGCGCCTTCGGTGGTGTACTTGCCTATGGTATCACTAAGATGGCCGGTGTAGGTGGACAAGAAGGTTGGCGTTGGATATTTTACCTAGAAGGCATCGCCACAGTGGTTGTTGGAGCGCTGTCCTTCTTCTTTATTAACGATTTTCCTTCTGATCGGCCAAAATTTCTGACCGAATCTGAATACAAACGTGTCATGGCTCGACTACAAACTGATGCCGGAGCTGGAGCTAACGAACATTTCAGCTGGAAACAAGTCTGGGCCGCAGTATCAACATGGAAAGTCTATGCTTGGTCCTTGTGCTATATCGGCATGGTTATTCCTTTCTATTCACTGTCCTTTTTCTCGCCAACCATCATTCAGAACCTTGGTTTCGTCACCTATCAGGCTCAACTGCTCAGTGCGCCGCCCTATGTATTCGCTTTTCTGACTACGATGATCACGGCGTATGTGTCTGACAAATATGCTCATCGTAGTATGTTCATCATTTTCTGGCTCTCCGTCAGCATAGTTGGCTATATTATTTTGATAACACTTGAGAACTTGGTTGTCAAGTATCTTGCTGTGATTCTTGCAACTGGCGGTTTCTCTCCATGCATAGCTACTTCTATCGCTTTTATATCAGGAAATATCAGTCCCCATGCGAAACGAGCTACTGCGTTGGCGTTCATAATCTCGGTGGGCCACATCGGCGGAGTGATTAGCGGGCAACTCTATCACACACAAGATGCACCTCGCTTTATTCTGGGTCATGCCATCAATCTGAGTTTCTGTGTACTCAGTTTAGTCAGTGTTGTGATCCTACTATTTGGTCTCCGAGCAGAAAATCGACGCCGTGATCGTTTGTATGGGCCCACACAATCATCATTTGTGCTTATGGATGCAGAGTCAATGTCAAATGGGACAGAAGTGCAGTGCCCCGATACAGTTGATATAGGCAGTGAAGAGAACAGACGACGATGGGGTTATGAAAACATGTCTGAGCAGGAAATTCTTGATTTGGGAGATCAGCATGCTGCTTGGCGATATATTCTCTAAATAAATGCGAAAACTTCGGATTTAAATCCGAGAGTTATGTGTACTTTAAAAAGTGAATTAGACAGATGAGTCATCCTAGAATGTGTGGATATCAAAATTATACTGGGAAACCTTTCCTATAAACTGTTTATTTCTGTCGGCTATTGGTCCATCAATAGGGCTTGGAGGCGAATAGAGCTCAAATTTGAACTCTTCGCCTTGATTAACCCTAAGAAAGTCGGTTTTTCCTATAACTTGATTTCTATTGGTCACTGCTCAACCAATAATATTTCGAGGCAAGTGGAGTACGGATTCGAGTTCTCCGCCCCAGAAAACCTCAAAGTATCAACTCTATGATCGGAAGATAGAGCTCGAATTGTGAGTCAATTAGATCGTGGACAAAAACGGAACCCATTTCCCTTTAATTATCTTTGTAATAGGTTAGTTAGCCTTCTTGTTACTTTATGTTTTATATACCATTTTGTAGCTGGTGAAATTCTCTATCGAAAGGTATATAATAGTTGGGGTTTTATTTAACTATGATAGGAAAAGTTGTTTACGAAAGCCAAGATGGATCGGTTTTCGCATAGGAAGCTATAGGGAAAAATGACTATTTTTGCAATAACTCACGAATGGCTCGGCCGATCATGCTCATCTTCGAACTCGACCGAGACATTGTTAAGACTAAACTGTGTAGAAAATTTCATCGTAATCTGACTCTCCTTTCAAAAGTTATCGTGTAAACGGACGGACATACTGACCGATCCTAGAGTGTACTCACTTTTTGAGTACACAAAAATTACCACATCAACTAAACATTCGTGCTCGACGTGAACAAAAAGTAATACGAAGTATAAGAAAAATTTTACGTCATCGACCTGATATTACTGTTCGTCGAACTGACAAGAGCAAAGTATTTTATGCAGGTAATGTGACTATTTTCGCTGACAAAGCTTCGAAATATATGATCGAAACCGAAGCTTAACAAGGAATTTCCAACGAACGTTGTATTTTATCGGAAAATCTTCGATTAGTTACTATGCTTCTAGCTTCTCTCTTGAAAAACCGTGCCATTAATCATGAGCAACATAAGAAAATGTCTCCAAAAATAGATTCATTAGAATTGGCTCATCTTCATTTTATTCCGAAACCACATAAAGTAAGTTTATTTGTATTTATTGCCATTAGAAAGATATATATATATATAATATGTAATTCTTTGAATTCATCTATTTATCTTTCATTTTCATAGCCCGATACACCATTACGACCAATTGCAGCGGCTATTCATGCACCATCAACAGAAATATCCAAGTTTCTTAATGATTTATTAGCACCTATATTTCTACGTGTTGCTCGACAAACTACATTTATTAATGGTATTGATCTTGTTCGAGCATTAGAAAAATATGCTGCCAATGACCATTTAAAACCAACCACTTTGTTTATTACTTTTGATGTTGAAAATCTTTATACAATGATACCATGACAAGGTGCTTTAGAAGTATTATTACAATTTCTAGAGCGAAATTTACGTAATAATAAAATCGGTACATTACGTATTGATGATATTATGAGAATGGCTCGTCTCGTATTGGATACGAATATTTTTGTCTACGAAAAAACACATTATCGACAAATACGTGGTGGAGCAATGGGATCTGCCTTTACCCAAACATTAGCTAATATTTATATGCTGGATTGGGAACAACAACTAATACATGACCAACAAGTAGATCAGAAAATTTATGGAAGGTTTGTTCAAAATGTTTGAGTCTTATTCAATACTACTTATAATATTTTCCTTATTCTCTTTAGATATATTGATGATGTATTTATGACAACAAACTTAACACATGATCAACTCAAAGCAAAATTAGAAAATGCTCATAGAAAAGATCCCAATATTCGTATTTCTTATTCTATTCAATCGACTATCGATTTTGTCGATGTTACCGTTAGCAACGAAGGTGATCACTTGAAAACATCTATCTTTCATAAATCAGCTGCTGAACCTTATGTACTACCTTATACTTCGGATCATCCTCGACATGTTTTTCGTAATATTCCATATGCTGCTTTTATTAAGAGCTGCACGAATCTGCTAAAATGTAGAAGATTTTGATATGGAACGTATTCATATTGATTTATCATTTTTACTAAATGAATATCCACCTTCATTTATATCCAAACATTTTCATCGATTCTTCGAAATCAATCAGGCTATGTCAGTATTTGAAAGACTTGACTCGCAAGTATACCGCCAATTACACCAACAATTACTTCATAAGCCCACAAGAAGAGAACAGCAACTGCAACAAGCAACAGGAGACATTGATGTTTTACCTGAAGTATTACAAAGAAAGACACCTTGGGATTCCAATGTCATGTATGCCAAATATAACTTCGAAAGTGGGCCAAGGTTAGCTTTTCAACGTGATTTCCGCACATGGTGGAAAAAGCATTTTGCATATAAAGGATCTAATGTGGACCACGTTCAACTGGAATTTGCCGTCAAAACTAATCGCACTTTAGAAGACATGTTTGTGCACAAGAAACCACTACCGTCGATGCTAAAACGCAAGCCTACCAATGTGTTACAAAAAGCTATCAATGAACCCCGCCCTAGTACATAAAGAAGAAAAAGACAACTAGGACTATCTAACGTATGAAAGTTCAAAAAGAAACATTTGCTAAACTAAACGCGTTCTTTCTATTGCTTGAACAGAGTAAAAGGAAAATAAAAACAGAAATTAAACTTTTTTTTTCTTCGAATTTTAAAACATTTTTCTTAAAATAATTTCATCAGTCTCCTCCTCCTCCATTTTAGATATGAAAACCTCTACATAAAACAGTCAAAGTACAAATGTACACGATTCAGTAGCAAAACTATCGACACATAACCAGACTTGCACTACTATCGAAAACGAAACCCAAATCAGTCAGAGAAACTAACAGTGTCATCAAACAAAACCATCCTAACCAACACTTAGATATGAGTTCAACTCCAAACCCGAAGACACCAACCATCAAAAACACAGTATGCACATCACGGCGAGGAAGATACACAAGATACCCGCGATTATAAAATAAATCAGTCAGGCGACGAGGAAAAAATCCAAAGAAATAACACATATAAGTAAATCACAGGACAAAGCAATCCGGAATGTTTTCCGAAAAAAACACTTATTTGCTACTATTGAATAGATATGCAATTCCATAAGATATTTCCAATGAAAAGCTTGAAGAACAAGCCGACAAAACCCAACATCACATGAAAAACAAAGTCGCGAATGGAGCGTCAAAGCCAAAGGCAAAAAACAAAAAAATCACTGATTTCGGACATAAAAAAATTGGCAGATCCGTTCTTCGCAAAACCGAGATTTACCAATCAATGATACACACAACATCGCACCAGGTATACATGTCGCAGAAGGATTTTCACCAAAGAGCGACACAGACAATATCACACCAAGTGTCGGTATGGCAAAGGATGTTTCATCAGAATGCAAAGGATAGAGCATCACGCTGCTTATGGTCGCCAAAAACGTAATCTTATGGAGTGAACGACATATTATATGTCACTGATCAGTTCGTTCGTCGGCACAGTAGCGGGACCACTCATATAATAATAGTGTTGTGTGTCACACGAAGTTCTTTTTAGCAT
>CAJNOL010002538.1:0-37042 GCA_905250125.1 Rotaria sordida | reverse complement strand
AATAAAAATCTTCTATCATCTATTGTAAATCCATATGTTCGTACTTTTTCATCATATCATGATAGGGATACAAGAACAATGATTCGTAATGGTATTAAATATTCAAATCAATCAGTATCAACTGGTGATGATTATCCTCTATGGTGGCTTCAACTTTCAACTCATAGAGTTTTATCTGATTTTATTACATATCATGATGAACAACAGAATACGAATTTAACTTTTATTTCTTCAAAACAACAAGATCAATCAATTCAAACAGTTACTGAACAAGATACAGAAATTGAGCGCGTAAAATATCGAACATCATCATCAATAGAATCATCACCTATTCGAAATTCTTCATCTTCTGTAATTATAAATAATCATTATGAAATTATTGATAAAATTGATGATGGAAACAATGCAAGAAGATTATTACCTTGGACTTATCATCATCGTCAAAAAGTAAATTAAATTAAAATGTTCTTATTAAATCTTTTTTTTTTCTGTTGTCATTGTTATTTAGATTGGTTCATATGGTGATTTAGATCCTCATTTAAGTGATTCTCAATGTAAAACTTCATCAATTTGTGAAAATGATCGTTTACGTCAAGAAAGAACATTATCAAAATATTCCGATACTGGTTATAATTCATATGCATCAACTATTGATCAATCATCATGTTCAACACTTAGTCCTTGTAGTATTCTAGTTCCATATCGTTATTATACTAATACAACAAATCAAAGAATACAAACAAAAAGTTCAGAAAATACATCAACAGCTGTATTAGCAACTTTATTTGAAAGATATGAAAGAACATTACGTGAAAGACAACAGCCTATTGCAATTGTTAATAATGAATTATTAAATATTGATGATATTATTAAACATTATAGAGAAAAACTACGAAGTTCAATAACAACAAAATCGAATACAGTAAAAAAAAATACGAAAGAACACTTTCACTTTTTTTTTCTGCTCAAATTTTTATTCTTTTTTATTTAGACAGCACAACTTTATCAAGACATATTTGCATTATCATCTCAATCAAAAGAAGAATGTTCATCATCATCAGAATTAGTAAATCATTTAACAAAAATAAAATATCGATCAATACCAAATAGAACACCTAAAGAAATGCTTAAAGGTTATATTCCATCACCTCGAATATTTATACCAAATTCAATATTAAGTTCTCTTCGACGACGACAACCACGTTTTGATTATTGTGATTTATATTTAAATGATTATAATAAAAATTCACTACGGATTCGTTATAATGAACAACATATTGATCAAATACGAAAACGTATTGATTTAATGTTACAAAATGATGATAATGAAGAAATTAAATTTTTATTATCGAATATAGATCCAATAAAAAAACGTACTGGTGATAATCTTATGAGAAAATCCAAACGTCGAAATCATATAACTAATTATTATGATCGAATTCGTATGTTAAATTATTGTTTTTAGTTAAACAAGAAAATAAATTGCTTTTTTTTTTCTTTTAGTTTTACCTCATCGATGTAATTTTCGTTTACCGTGTCGTCTAAATCAACCATTATCAAAGTCTTCTCGTTTATTAACACGAAATATAATACGATCAACACCTCTAATATCAAAATCAGTACGAATTTCAACTAATCATGATTATATTCCAAATAAAACTCATCTTCATAAACAAACATCATCATTAAAAACTCTTTCTCGACCAAGTGTTTCAGTTTTACGTCGTAATTATTCAACATTAACACCACGTTTACGTCGATTAGTTGAACCATCACATAGATGGAAAAGTAATATTGATCGAACAGTTTATATACTTGAACAATTTAGTATTCCACGTTATTATCGTTTATATACTGATGTTACTTTTAGAGAAATTTACAATTTTTCACATATACTTCAATCATATTTAAATCATAATCTATTAACTTCAAAAGATTATTCATCGATTATTAAAAACTTTGCATTAGAACAACAATTACCAACTATAACAAGCGTAGCATAATGGATTTATTTATTTATTTATTTATTTATTGAATGAACTTTTTTCTTTATAAAAAAAAAAACCAAAAAAAAAATATATATTTGATTAGCTATGCCGTATGAAAATTTATTTATTTAGGTCGATTGTGAAACTGACTATTTTATTCTGTAAAGCTTCTTATTTGTTTTTTATTTGCTTTTAACAGAAATAAAGGTCAATAGACAGAATTTTTTTAATATATTAAATCTGAATAAACGAATGAATTAAATAATGTTGAAATACTGATAATAAACCATAACTAATGATTTTTTTTGCAGATAAAATTTCATAGAATAAAATTAATCAAGCTTTTATTCCAGTAAATATTCAACTTTGAAATCTTGATTATCCATCGACAATTAATTTGTTTTAAGATATTCGATGAAAATTTTTTTGAATCATCTTTGATTAAAAAAATTATCATCTTGACTACCATCGCACTGAATACTATGATTTCGAACTGTTATGATCGATTAAAATTATGTCGAACATAATCAAATAAAAAAATTGAGCGAATATATGAAATGTTAATAAATAACATTATATGTCTTATGAATTATTAATTGAGAATTTTAAAATAGATTTATTTTGGTTTCATTTTCAGAGATCTCTATTTGCACAATTTTTAATAATAACAACAATATTGTGTCTTATATATTAATATATGAATTATTATGAATATGATCAGAATTAAATCGATTTACAATCGAATTTGATTGATGTCATTGTTCGACTAGTACACTAATTGGTAAAGAATGACATGTATATTTATATAATTGAATATCTTGCTAAATAACTTCTGAGAATTAAAATGAAGTTTTCAAATGTTATTCCTTTTGATTCATTAGTTAAGAGAATCAGAGATATACATTGTTCACTCCATAATGACAAGTATAGTGTTTGTTTTTATTACTCTATTTCATATTCATTTATTAAATTTATGAATAAAAACGTAATAAGTTTTGATTAAAACTTATCTTGATAACAACAAATCAACCTAACTTAAGATTTAATAAATTTCATTGTGACGAATATAATATTTAAATTCACATTAAACTTAAATGTGTGCAAATTTAACTACAAAATAAGCTGAGATGGAAACGAACATTCAATAAGCATACATATGTCCGACTACGTTTTGTCTAATAAAATATTCTTTCGTGGTATTTTCAACTTTACGTTGCTGTTCTTAGGTAAGTGTTCCCAAATGAAGCACTATTTATAAGAAATATTATAAAGCAATAGATACGAGAAAAAATTTTCAGTTACTGTTTGGCGCAGTCGCCAGTCGAAAAGACACTAGGCGATGTCCGCCACCGCTACTAACTGATGGCTACTGCCATTTTCCATTCTCTCAATAGAAGAAGAAAGTAAAGATGTTTGTTCATAATGTAGCTAATCAATTAACTTTTTGAAGATTATGATATTTTTTTTATTGAAATTTCATCGATTTTAATGAAGACTGTTTAGAAGAAGAAACCATTGGAATAATCTCTCGTTTGTTATTAAACAATTGGTCAATCAACAATCATATATAAGCATTTTGTTAATGTTACTTTTTGTAAAATGTTCTATAAACCTTGGTTTTCTACTTCATCAATTTTCTATTCGCTAATATCATTACTGAGTTTCTTTTTCTATTATTTTCATTGTACTTGGCCCGTTATTCGATCGAAATATTCGCCTTGTTATTCGAGTTCGACAAAACTTCGTCAATGAACAGAGAGAGAAATTAAAAATACGATTGATGATTAGTTAAGTTTGTCTAAATAACTCATTTACATTTCTTTGATTCATATTTCTCGTCGATCACTTAATTACAATTGTGTGAAATATGGTTAAAAAAAGATTCAAATCGATTAACAACTGAATTTCTTTCAATCAATTATTTTGAATTTTAGTTCATCTTTCCATATTTTTTCTTCATTGTTCCATCAAATCATCCTTAAAATGTCTCTGAAATATCTTTTCTATTTGCAAGATGAATGAATTAACTCATTATTTAATTCTACTGATGAGCTATCAATGAACATACACAGAAATAAAAGTTAAGCAGTTGTCAAACTTCAACTATGTTTTCAGTTAGTCATTGTTTCTTGGATTCTAAAGACGCCCTTTTTTTTCTTACTGAAAAAACACCCTAAATTTCAATGAACAGCAGAACAAGAAAAATAACACACCGAGCAATAGATATTATGAACAGAGGTGTAGTCAGAGGGATGCAAGGATGCCAGCCATCCCCATTTGGCCAAAAAAACTTTTTCACGAAACAAAAAATTATTTTCCTACTGGTGTGCACCATCAAAACAAGTCAGATATCCCCTTGGAAAATTCCTGACTAACGAGGGAACATTCTCAACTGTCACATCGCTTTTGAGTCGAGCATATGCGCATCATGTAGGCTCTAATAATCTATGAATACTCTTAAAATAGTTCGTGCTGCTAGCTTATTACTGCCGAGATATTGCATTTTTACTGTATGTTTAAGGAAAAAAGCCGTAGTCACCCTCAGGAACACTGGAGAAACTAAGTTTCGAATTTCGACTTGAAACTTTGCATAGAAATAGACCTCAGTAAGAATAGTTTATTGTGAAAGTTTCAGATCTTTTCGTTGTTCCTATCCTGAGGTACAGCTATAGTAAAATAGCTTATGTACACCAGCAGATTCCGATGTTCTTATTTCAGACTAGAAGCAATCAAAAGATCTGAAACTTTCACACTAAACTATTCTCATCGAGACCTATCCTTGTACGAAGTTTCAAGTTGAAATTCGAAACTCAGTTTTTCTAGTATTCCTGAGGGGACCATAGTTTTTTGCTTATAAATACAGTAAAAATGCAATATCTCTGGAGCAATAAACTAGCGGCACGAACTTTTTTCAGAGTATTCATAGATTATTAGAGCCTACATGATGCGCATACGCTCGACTCAAAAGCGATGTGACAGTTGGGAATGCTTCCTCGTAAGTCCCTGATTATGGAGACTGCGTACTATAGATTAACTTGTTTTAGTTTATTAGTTAATTTTCGGTAAAATAAATCAAAAATGTTATTTCGTTTGTTTGTTTTTTTGTGATGCATAGAAAAAAACTTTTCTCGTATTATAAGACCATTAAATTAGAATATAACTTCTCATTTACATAATGTTTCTTTTTTGCATTTTTGAAAAATATATTTAAAGAAGCATCAGGCCTATTTTTCTTCTTCTTAAATCAATAAAAAAATGACGTGTTTTTTTTTTGGATGCATACAAACCTTGTCCATTACATAGACATAAGTGTCAACGGTAATCTAAATGAAAGATGCTGCTTCTATTCATTTTATCTTTTTTTGTCCTTTCTCTTCATTCATTAAATGGTGCCAGTAATCGATTTCGTCGTCAAGCAAATGGTTGTGGTCCAGTTACCTTGAACATCGATACATTTCTTAGAAATATTGGTGAAGATGTTTTAATTGTATGTTGTAATGAACACGATCTATGTTACGACACATGTGGTAAAACACAAATGATATGTGATACTACATTTCTACATTGTATGATTGAAGCATGTCAACATTCATTGTCATCATCGAATATTAACCGTTGTCAAAATGTTGCTCGTATTCTTTTTTGGTTTGTATTTTTCGGTGGCCAATCTTCATATCAACAAGCACAACAACAACATCATTGTACTATATCAAAGCAAATAAAAAACAATACTTTAGTTGAAACTGTAAAATAATAATAAAATTAAGAAAGAAAAAATCATTATTATTTATGCATCTATTTTATTATTCTAAATAAAAATCTTTAATCAATAGTATGTGGATATTTTCATTGGATCTTAACTAAGTTGTACTAAAATTATGTCCGATTTTGATGAAATTTTCTGGATTTATCAAACTTTTAATTCTAAACATTTTGATAAGAAAAAAATTTTTGAAAATAGTTTAAACAGAAAAAATAAAAATTCTAAAAAAAACGATCTTTTTTTCGCACAATTTTTTCAGATCAGTCTTGGTAATTTTGTACATTAAAACAAGGTTAAAAATAAAATTCAAGATCATATTCAAATTTCTCGTAACGAAGTGCACCTGATTGTACTAAATTTGACTTGAGTTAGAAAAAAAAACATAGGAGTCTCAAATATGGTCTGATTAGTTACCGACTGCACAAAAATGCAGTGCTATCTTGCGTCCACTATTGTTTTAAAAAAGAAGCCGAATTGCTCCATATGATGGCATAGTATAATCGATAGAGCATGACTTGCTCTACAACCTTGATAGTACAGAATTCACAGCGGTTTTAACATAGCTACAATATGGAATCGGTACTTTCCTGTTATCCCCACCACCCTCACCCTCACCCTGCGATGGTCAGGATAACAGGAAAGTATTCATTTGGTTTTACCTGTAAAAAAACGCGAACTGAAACAAGTATAATGAGTTCATTTTACCACCCTTTTTTGGATTGCTAAAAATTGGTACATTTAGTATTTTTACATGAATGTTAGAAATCACTGAATGATTTGAACTCGGAGATATCTCATTAGATTGAAAACAGTATCAGTCATACCATATTGAAGATTGGTTTTCTTTTGTGGAGTTTTGATTTTGCACTGCTTCAAATATTTTGAGTATATCTTCATCACAATAAAAGCTTTTCAAAATTTTTTTTTTTATCCAAAATTCTTAGAACTAAAATCTATACAAATCTTAAAAAATTTCATCAAAATTGAAGATCAATTTTGTATACATGGTTGAGACCCTACGAAAATATTCATACCTGAAAATCTATTGGCGTCAAAATATGCTTCTAAAGTACTTATATAAACTTCATCAGAGATTAACCAAAGAATATTAAACTAAACATTTTATTTTCATCAATCAAATACAAATTAGATTAGAAAAATTTCAACATAGAAGTTAAATATATATCATTCTCAGATAGAGCCTATCGTTCAGGTCTGAAATTTTTGAATCCAACATACTCTATTCCATTGAAAATGACTGATTGATTTGATAAAAAAAGAAGAAAAAAACAAAAGATAAATCGAAAAAAAACAGTCATTTTATATATTCAATATACTCATATAAATGTCAAATATACATGACACGGTAAAACAAAATTTATCTAGATAAGATCTTGATGAAATGAAATATTTGTCTCTTACATGCATATAGTCTTTCTCAAGAATATAACTGATTTTATTCTCTGATCATTACCGTCAAGTTATTATTAATCGATGTGTTTTTATTGACTCATTTTCAAGTGAATAAATTCGATTATCCACTTGTCAATACTCCATACAATTAAAATAAATCTCATATCTAAACAATACTTTATAATATATATGATACTTTGTTTTTTCATGTTATTCTACAATACTATTTAAGAATAACATTAATCGAACATAATCAAAAAGAAATGTACTAGTAACAAGACATCGATTAGAATAGTATTCTTAGAAGCCTAGGAAAACAAAAACACATCAATGAGAAAGAAGAGGAGGGAGTTTGATGGGAGGTCAATTAAGAAAAAATAACATTGACATGTAGGTGGTCGATTGATTAGCCTTTTGATCATATTATTTTTTTTTTTGGAGAAACATAGAAAACAGGTGGTGGCGAGTTAGATTAACTATGCAGTAGATGAACAAGTGTGTCATCTATCTATCTATCTATCTCTTCAATCTAATGGATGAAGAGAAGAACAAAATAAGAGTCGATTAATCGAGCATGCTGTGACATATTGATCAAAGCAAGAAAGATCCTCCTTCGTTAAAAGCATCGTTTTATCTGAATAAAGACAATCAAATAACAACTGTATTTTTCTTTATCAATATACATATACATATACAAAACAATAGATCATCGTCATTGAGTTTATGGTGTCATCAATATATTTTCTTTTTGCGATTAGTTAACAAAAGAAAATTCTTCACTTTGAATTTGTTCACATTTCACGATAATATCTAATCGATTATTTCAATGACTTTATTCGTTTTTGAATTATATTTGATTTCTCTAAAGGTGTTATAAATATGTAATTGACACTATTGTGTCTATTCTCTCGATTAAATCAACTAGATGAGCTGAAGAATATTTGTTATCGGATAGATCAAAAGACAAGCAATAGATCTTATTCAAATGATTGCTTTCTTTTT
This sequence comes from Rotaria sordida, assembly GCA_905250125.1. NCBI lineage: Eukaryota > Metazoa > Rotifera > Eurotatoria > Philodinida > Philodinidae > Rotaria > Rotaria sordida. The sequence continues at coordinate 28,876 of CAJNOL010002538.1, read as the reverse complement.
TATATATATATATACACATACACACAAATGACTTTTTCATGATTCATCTATACTTCATTGTCGTTTATGCTCCATTTCTTTCCTTCCATTTTTTTGTAATCAGAATGAATCAATAATTATATCGTTATTCAAAAAAAAGAAAATTCAAACTAAACTAATATCTCATTTTGTAATATCAAAGCAAAACAAAAATACACGGAAGACAAAAACGAAAAAAGAAAAATGCCTCGCCATTTCACTGTAACTTAGTTTGCTTTTTTTTTTTTTTATAGTTTTTCTACTGATGTTGATGAATAATATGATGGATATAAAGATTTAATAGATGATATTGATGTATGTTCTGTACAAAGATGTTCAAGTAAATGAATATGATTTGTAAAACGTTTTCCACAAAGTCTATTGGGAATAGATGAATCTATCCAATTACAAATAAATGGTGATGATGATGATGATAATATAGAATCCATTAAATAAGAAGATCGTTGAGGTATTGAAGAAAAAGCTGAATAATAATTTAATGATGATGTTGATAATAATGATAAATCAAATGTTGATGATGAAAATATTTTATTTAAATGATAATAAAAAAGTGAATCAAATATAGATGATGATGGATAATAAGATAATTGAGGAAAGAAAATTTTTTTAGTTGGTGATGATGATGAATATGTTGTTGATGCCATTCGTTTTAAAGATTTTTTTATTTCTTGTGGTGAATTAGATTTTCGAGTTTTAGATAAAAGTGGTGGAGGAGATGGTGATTGTTTTAATGTTATTAATAATTCTTTACCAATATTATTACATGCTTGTGCCATTAATACTAATGGATTTTCTTTTTGTGGTAAATATTGATCATTCTATTTAATTTAAAAAAAAAAAACAAACCAAACTTTTCCTTTAGATTTTCAAAAACAAAATAAATTTTACCGTTGGATTTATATATTCACCATAGAGTTGTTGTGTTTTAGTTGATGTCGTCATTGAATAAAATATGTATATGTACGCGGCTAAGAGAGTAAATGATGAGTGATTGAAGGTGGAGAGAAAAAAACAGAGAGAGAGAGAAAGACACATATACAAGCGCGCGAGTTCGATCGATCATAAATCACTATAATTGAGAAAAAAAGAGAGAACAAACGATTGGTTAACAACGACATATATCGATTTTTCTTTTTATCCAATGTAGAATTTATTGACATTTTTTTTTTTTTCGTATATTTGATGATTGTATCAGTAGTTATGGTTATATATGAACAGTCTGATATAAAATAATATTATTTCTCTTTCATCTTTTTGTTTTGTTTTTGTTTTTTCTTTAAATTCATTGACGAATATAAAAAAAATCATAAATCTCATATTAAGTACTTTTCATTGTCAGACATTGATCATTTAACATACACATCGAAAGAGATTTCTCACACTTGTTATTATATGATATAAAATATAATCGACTAATTCATTGTTACTTGCACGAACATGTTGTATTCACAAGTTTTTCTCATCTATTTATGCCGGCATATATACAAAAAAAAATAAATAAATGATTTGAACGTGTGAGAAAGAACATCATTTAAATAGATCAAAGAGATCAAGTTTGTACTATCCAAGATTAATGATACACATATATATATATATATATAGCGTTTCCATCTATGTCAATCGAAGAGATACTTAAATAGAATTAAATATATTTTATATTTGCAAATAAGATAATCAACTAGAAAATATTAAAATAACATCAAAAAGAAAATGATTTATTATATTGTTTTATATGAATTAATTACATCATTTATCAAATCTTTGAAAAGAAAAAAATACACACGTCAAAGTAACATTCATCATTGATCACAATCGAATGTACTTGGCATATTTCGTATTCAAGATAGATAAATAGATAACAATCTATGTAGAAATAAATCTAATGATTTTCAACATTAATCTTTTTGATACAAGAAAATATTTTACTATAGAAAAAAACAAAAAAACAAAGCAATTCTCAAATGAAAAGTTTTCTTCTTTAAGTTCTCATTCTCCTGAGAAAACTCGATGTTCATCAAGAAAAACAAAAAAAAAATGATTTGCCGAGATAAACATATGAACATGTCTGTCTGAGTTGCTTAGTATACAAATTGTTAAAAATAATTGTGATTTTTGACATTAACTGGACAAATAATGATGTCTAGAGCAATCAGTAAACATTTTTTTGTTTTTGTGGAATTAGATCTATAAAATAAATAAATATTTTTCTGAGGTAATCCACTCTTGTGCATCTTAGAGATACATTTTTGAGATCTACAATGATTTAAAGATATAGTTGTGGATCTTTTCTTTACACGCATCCTCAAAATAGATGTTTTATATAAAATAGAACAGCATATTTCTTATGAATTATTAGTAAAAACTAACCATCATTATCAGTCTTAAAAAAAACTGTAAGACAATAAGTGATAGTTTGTTATTCTTCTATCTTTATTACGTTGTTGAATAATATAACAAATATAAAGGCAATGGTAGGGTAGTAGAAAACTATCGTGATGTATCTCGTAAAGAGACCTGTGAAATCAAACTATTTTAACTCGAACATCGAAAATTTATCCTCCCGTAAATTAGCAACAGCTTATATGTTCAGAAATATTATGTTATTTAAGATTAGTATACTATCACGAATCATATCTGATTTGAGAGAATTGTGAACGAATAATTATATATATTAGATATTAAATAGAAAAGTTAAAATTGATTAAATTTTTGAATATCTATGTGTATCTAGGATACTTGGAATCATTGTTAAGTTCTTATCATCAGAAGAAATTTTAAATTTAATAAGAAAACAAGATGATTCTGTTAAATTAATCAATGCTAGGTAAACCTTGAGTTTTTCAAAAATTCATATGTAGCATTTCCAGGCTATTGAAATTTTGATGATCCGAAAAATGAAACAGAGTAAAAATAAAGAAAAAAACTTTTCCTTCATCCGAAATGAAAATGAGTGCTCCTTCAAATAAAAGCAACCCAAGCTCTGTAGCTTGATATATATTGATAAAAAATTTGTCTGTGTAAAATCTCTAATTTGTAGCTTGATTCCTTGAAGTCTCTTAAACGGTAAGGTATGAAAGCATGAAATTCTTTTTTATCAATGTATTTCCATGAGCCGAATATCTATGCAAAGTTTCACTCATGCCTTATATGTCTCGTCGAAGTTCGATTTCTAGGGGGAGTCCTTCATTATTATTATTAATAGATCAATGTTCGTCGTCCATTTTGTTGTAGTCCACTTGGTAAAAAAAAACATAGAAAGTGTTTTTACATTAGTGAAATTAGTAAAAACAAGAGAAAGTATTTAGAAAAAAAAAATGATTTTCGTATTTAGAATAGAAAGACTAAAATTTTACTGTTTATATATATATACAATAAAATAAAATTTAAGTTTTATTTTAATCTTTTGCAAGAGAATTTGTTATTGTTAATGATTTATTAATAATTTGTCCAAAACTATTTTTTTGATTTAATGTTGATAATTGATAATTATCAGTTATTGTTGTTTTCATCATTTTTATTGTTGATTCTTGTAAATTATTTACAATTGGACTAAATAATTTTGGTGTAGTTGGTATAGATCTTCCTATTCCAGATAATGAAATATTTGTTGGTGAATCATTATTAATTATTATTGATGAAATACGTCCTTTAATCCAATCATTATTTTTAATTTGAATTATTGTAGCACGAATTTTAATATCAGGTTCAAGTAAAGATAATATTAATTGTTTACATTCAATTGATAAAAGTTTATAACGACTAAAATGAATTTTTTTTTCAAGTTGACATCGTACAAGTTTTCGTATATTTGAATCATCAAATGGCATTGAACTGTGATTGATTTTCAAAAAAAAAAGAAAAAAGAAAAAAGACAATAGAAAAATGAAAACAAAAAACAAAGAGAACCTAACCCATAGACCATTATATATAGAATAACTCCACATGACCATATATCAGCTGGAATAGCATTATATGGTATACCTTAAATTTAAAAATAATTCGAGTCAAACTTTTTATTTTTATGTGACATGAAAAAATTAAGTAGCTTGGTCAAGAAAGTTATGTGATATAGATATATATATGTTGAAACAAGACTTAAGACCTTTTGACGATCTCAAGCATTTGAATTCTATTCAAGTGTATGTAATGTGCTTGCATATACGAAAATTTTTTTCTTGTAATGTTTTAACTGTTCTCTCGATGTAAATATCAGTAGTTGTCAACTATTTAATGTTAGTAGTATATAAGTAAACACTAATTCAAAGATGAATACTACTAATTCGTTTCTTAGGATAACTGTGAACTCTGAAAGTCTGATAGGTTTCTGAAGAGAGAAACAAGGGTACTATCAACATCTCTTATAATCATCTATAGTCTATGAGTATTACTATGGTATCTGTTATTGATTTAATGGTAATAGTGTAGGTTTGCTAGATTGAAGTTAAATCATCTCTCGAAGTTAAATTAATTCTGAATTAATTTTTCTACTAACTACGTTTCTTAATTTAGTACTAAATTTCATAGTGGAGACTAGGCCACGATGAGAGACAATTGATTCAGTATATTAGACAATATATAGAAAATATGTCTATTCAGAAAAAAAAAATGTAAAGTTTCATGGCGATCGACGCTAGAATTTATCGCTCAAAATTTCTTGTAGCCTGTGGAACTTTTCAGCTTTTTTTTCCAATTTTACGCTTAAAATGATTCAATTCTTAATAAAAATCCATATATTAAATAATCAAGACTTTAACAAGTAGAATAAAATGAGAATTTAAATGAGTAATTAGATCGAGACATTCTTAAGGAGATCGCCTCATTCCTTTCCGGATATTTTAAATCGAAACTTTTTCGGTTTTTGATCTCTCATCGCTAAGTAAATGCCGTATACATGAGAGCTTTTCGTTGTTGGTTAGCACTTTTATTAAGCTCAACTCTCGAAATTTCTAGCAGAAAAACTCGCGCTGAGATTATTTCTTTGTATACAAAATTCACCTAATGATAACGATAATTTTCTCATTTCAAAGGTGCTATGAGCATGAATCATGAATCTCTAACACCATTAGATGTCAATCACTTTAGTTGGAGAAAAAAAGGTTCTGATACATATAGGAAAATTAGTTTTTGAAAATCAATTTTTATACGAAAAGAAGTGCAGAATCGTCTCCCGTTTCTCCGACATAGGATGTTCGATCGAACTGAAACTTTTCTTACAGATACTTGACACTGTTTGAGGTGTCTACTTTTTTCTGTTTTGAAGAATATTCGATCGTTGGTTTTTGGTGCATTTTATCAAAAAAAAAACAAACATGTATTTTTGGAGATAAGATTAGTATTTTGATCTTTTTATTCGAATGGAAGAAGACAAAACGAAACCAAAAAAATCTTTATCGGACGTATTGAGGCTGAGAAAGCAGGACGATTTTTAGTCTTTGCGATCCAGATATTTTCTAAAAGGAAATATTTGAAAGCTTAGAATCTATAACAACTTTTACTCTTCTTTTCGGTATCTATCTACACTCAAAATTTAAAATATTTCTAATGAGTCGTTCTTCAGAGATTTCAAAAAGGAGAGCATGAGTCTCCCTTAAAGGCAAGAAGCATTATTTCGTTTTGAGTAGAAAATATGTAATTATTTTATTCCAATTGATCATTGTAAGTATATCCATTCCTATGATTTCTTTTATGAAGTCTGTGCATGACTTATGCAACCATACAAGTGCCTGTCGATGAAAGGAAAGTTATGTGATCCGGATATATTTTGAAGTCTGTAGATGTCAAGCATATGAAAAAAAGTTTGACTTGGAATAAATATGGAAAAAAAACAAAAACTGTTTTTTTAATGAATACCTTGAAGAATTTCACAAGAAGCATAAGCAGCTGAACCACAATATGTATGAGATAATTCATTAGTTTGTATTACTCGTGCAAAACCAAAATCCGATAATTTAACATCAAAATTTTTATCTAATAGAACATTTTCACATTTTAAATCACCTTTTGTTTAAAAAAAAAAAAAGAAAAAAAAATTGGATTGATAAAAAGAAAAATTCAATTTTTACGATGAACAATATTCATTTGATGTAAATAATCTATAGCTGATATTAATTGTGTAAACATTTTTCTTGCTTTATCTTCATTTAATCTTCCAATTAATTTAATATAATCAAGTAAATCAGTTTTAGCTAATTCCATAACAATACATAATTTACTTCCATATGAAAATATATCATAAACTTGTATAATATGTAAATGATTTATTTGTTGTAATATTGATAATTCACGTGGTAAAAAATGTCGTTGAAAATCTGTTGGAGCTTTACGTCGATTAATTATTTTAATAGCAACTTTATGTGATAATTGTTCACTATAAGCTGATTTAACTTTTGCATATGTACCTGTACCAAGTGTTGAACCAACTCTTAAACCATAACGAGCTAATTCAATTTCATCATTTGTATTTAAAAACATTGAATTATAATGATTACTAATTAAACTTAGTACTGGAAAATTTGTGTCGGAAATATTTGGACGTGATGAAGAAGTTGTAATCATGAAATTTATTAATTGATCATTGTTAAGTTAAACATATTCAATGATGAAGAATTTGCTTTTTTTTTTTACATAAACTTAAATTAATATTAATTTAAGGCACACACTGATGTGATACACAATATGAACTATATTCGACACAACTTAGTCTTTGTTTATAGCGCCATCAAATTAGTTACAATAATATTTTTTGTTTTTATATATTATATATATATATATATTTTAGTTATTCATTTAATTTTCGATAAATAATTCTCTTTTTGTAACTTGAGATTTTGTAAACGATAAAGAATTTCAAACTTTTCATACTATCGTAAAACTAATAGTGCTACCCTAGCATCATGCTGTATGCAGTCAAATTTATGAGAGAGCTTATTCTAAATATATATATTGACAAGTGCTATAGATTTTTTTGGAAAAAAGAATTCAGTGAAGAAGAAGATGATGATGATGATACATTGTCTTTCGGCTATACTTGTTGATGTAGATACTATTAAGATAATTTCATCAAGCTCGTTATTTTTCCTATAGTTTATAATCTTCGGAAGTCATCGTCCATCTTATAAACACAGTGTTTTTTGTTATACATGATGATCATCGTCACCATTCAGTTATGTTGACTAAAAACTCAGTTGTTGGATTTTTGTCATAGTATGAAATATATTTTTTCCTATTGAAAAGTATATGAGTTTTTTTTTTGCTTAATTACTTGATCTAGAACACATTTCATTGGTGATTGTTTTAATTGACAATTAGAACAGGCTTGTAATCTGTGATTCAATGCAACTAAGAGTGAATCGAAAGATTTCTATAAAGCCTATCGTAAAAAAACGACTATTTTTCGGACTTTTTGTCTTCTCACTGCAAAATGACTCTCCGTCATAACTCAGCCATTTTTAATGGATTAAGTAAAACTCTTCATTCTTGTGTCATTTTGTAGAATAGAGATCACCATCAAATACTATATATTGACACAACTTATTTGATATAGACTTGTCTTCAGAAAAATAAGACTTATGTTTCTCCAGAAAAGCTTTTTTTTTGAGTTCCATCAAGATTTACTTGTAGTTCAATAGTCATATGTCACAGAAAAATCCTAAGAATATATTTTGACTGAGCACAAATTCTGATTCTATTTCATTTTTTTTTCCAATCCGTTTAAATATGCGAAAAATAGTTAAATATTTTGTTTAGAAACTTTCGGTCCACTCTTTATTAGTTTCTCAAGAATATTTAGATCATTGGTTATTTGAATTCGATACATCTATGATTAAATGTATTTTATATGATAACAAGTTCAATGTTGAAAATGATTTCATACTGTAGTCAGACTTCTTTGGTTTTTTCTTACCATATCATATCTATGTTATAGAAGTAACTTCCAATGTTTTTTTTTTTTTTATTCGAGATAGTCTTTAGAACAATACATACAGTCCACGCCCATTGGAAGTATACCCTTCGAGTTTTTTGTTTTTTATTAATATACGTTTTTTATGTATTAACCTACTATATATAGGAAGAAAGCCCGGAATGCGCTACATCTTTTGGTATATTTACATTGACCATCAAATGCAGTTTGAAGTATAAAAAGTGTATCAGAAAAAAAGTGACATTTTTTCTTTTACCAAATTTCGGGTATCCGTACTGGTGTAATATTTTTTATTTAGCATATATCTCGACTTAGGTAAATGATAAAATGTTGAATTTTTTTCCAAAAGATGCGCCGTGAAAAGCTCTATAAAAGCTGTATGATCGAATTCTTTTTTATCTGCTCTAGTGGTTTTTCTGATACCCACAATGAAACAACTTATATAGCATTATCACTTCCCGTCATGTAGAAAACGTTTCGAGGACTTCTCTGATTCACTACAGGACTTGGTCTATACAAGTTACAAGTTCTGTAGAGCTTTCGACGGCATACGTTTTTGAAAAAAAAATTCCATATTCCGTCATTTTCTCAAGTCGAGATGTATGACAATTAAAAAAGTCTTCCAACAGTTCCAATGTGATGGGATGTGACACTGGCATGTAATTTTTTCATATTGAGTATCAGAAAAATCACTAGAACAGTTTAAAAATAGAATTCGATTATGCAGCTTTTGTAGAGCTTTTCATGGCGTATCTTTTGGAAAAAAATTCAACATTTTATCATTTACCTAAGTCGAGATATATGCTAAATAAAAAATGTTACAACATTATAAACACTGTGGCAAAAAAGGAAAAGTGACTTTTTCTTCTACTACACCTTTCATACTTTAAAACTGTATTTGATGGTCAATGTAAATATACCAAAAGATGCAGCGCATTTCGGACTTTCTTCCTATATATAGTAGGTTGATAGATAAAACACGTATATTAATAAAAAAACAAAAAATTCAAAGGGTATACTTTCAATGGACGTGGACTGTATATAGATATGAAACTTTCTTTAAAATAAATAAACAAAAAACAAAAAAAAAAATAATAACAAAAATAACAAACAGAATAATCGAAATACTGGAAAACAAAATCATATTAACATAATTCTCCATAATGATTTTGTTCCCTCATTTTATATAAATGCCACATTGATTCTATTTTATAAATTCTTCCAGCACAAAAAACGAACAATTGTTCGAAGGGTTTATATCTTCTTAAATTTCCCCAAAAACCAAAACCTGAATTTGATATAATTGATATATCACATAATTCTCCTAATAAATGAAAATCTGTTAAAAGTTTATCTTGTTCACGACAAACTTTTTGACCAATATTTAATGAACGATCAAGATGTGTTATTTCACCAGGTACATATAAAAGACGAGAACCATAACGTTGTCGAGCTTCATGATAAACTTGTTCATTGTCAGTTGTTAAAAAAATTTGTGAATTTATATTGGAATTATTTGAATCAATAAATGAAAATATCATTTCACTTATATTTTGACGACCGGGAAGTACTTTATCATGTGGAATTGTTGGATTTTTTCCTAGAAAAATAAAATAAAATAAAAATTTCTAAGAAAATAATTATCGAAATTTATTTTTCAAACAAATTAAATATTTTTATTTGATCAATATTATATTTTGTTAGATAAAATTATATTTGACATGTCTCAAATTTATCAACGCATTTTCATAACTGAACTCTATAACAAAAACAAAACAGAAAAACAATCAATTTGAATTATATTTTCAAGTTCTGAAATTACTTATTGTGCATGAAGCATTTACATGTATTGTATGCTATTCAATTATATGAATAACAATTAGTAGCATAACCAGAAAAAAAGCTGCAGAAGAGAAGCTGACAAGGGAACGTCTCTAAGTGTCAAATCGCTATTGGGTTGGGAATATGCACTAGAGTCCATTGGGTTCTACCCGAAACCGATCGGGTCCAGATCTGAAAATTTTATTTCGACTGGGTTCATATCTGAGTTGAAAAATTCGTGATCCCGACGGGCTCTACTATGCACATTTGGTAGGTTCTAATGAGCTATGAGTACTCGGAAAAGAGTTTGAGCGAATAGAAGATCTTAGACTTTGACAATAAACTATTCTCACTAAGGTTTGTCTCTATACAAAGTTTCAAGTCGAAATTCCGTTTTTCTGGTGTTCCTGCGGAGTATCATGGCATTCTGATAAAAGTACGATACAAATACGTACAGTATCTTGGTAGTAATACGCTATTAACCAAAAATCTTTTTCAGGATATTCATAACTTATTAGAACCTACTTGATGCATATAGCCTCAACTCAAAAGCGATTTGACACTTCCAAACATTTTCTTAGTCAGCACCCTGCTCATATTTGTAGAGAACACAGAGGCTCTCTAGTAACGCTCCTAGAGAAGGCTCAAACTTCTTTCTAAGCGAAATCTAATCTTTGATAGAGGAGTACCGAGCCTTGTCTGATTACACTAGTATATTAATATTATTATCGAATTTTAGAAATTGCATTCAAGAGTTTCTAAACTGTCAAAACTTGATTTGACAATATAAAGATAGAATTAATTCGTCTCAGACTGCGAATTTCATGTTGATTCTATCACAATTAATTATAACAATCTCTTCTAAACTCTCATTGTATTCTTTCAATAATAACAAAAAAATAAAATAAAATAAAATTGATTTGATGTTCTATGCACAAAAGTAAGAAGTTTCAAAGATTTTTCCAAAGATTCAATAGAAAATTTTTAAATCTCTATTCTTATTAGACAATGATATTAATCATTTGAATTCCATTAAAGAAATCATGAAAATCTTCTTAAAGTTTTCTTTCACATCAGTTTTATTTACGATGAAAGAATTTGTTTTTTTGAAAAAAAGCAATGAAAAAGCAAAGTAAATAGAAATAAAATTTCTAAAGATTCAATTTTTTGATGAAAGAAAAAAAAAAAGTGAAATTCGATTAAAATTACTTTTTTTCTTCTTATATTATAAAAATCGATAAAATATTGTACAATGATTCATTCATTCAAAACATTATACCTGTTCGTATTTGTGCACAAATAATATGATTATTTTTATGTTTTAATTTATATTGTAAAATATGTTGTTGAATTTTGTTAACAGGACGAAAAAGTATTTCATAAAATAATGAAAAAAGTATTTCTAATTTAATATTATATTTTGTCATAATTCCATATGATTTAAATTTTTTTCTATAAAAAATATTATTTGATAATTGATAAAAATAATCTTTATTTGTTGCCCAATATAAAACATCTTCAGACCAAATTGAATCAATTGAACGATTATTATATAATATTTGTGAAACATTTGTAAGAACTTCTTTTCGAGCATTTGCTGTTGTTATTAACATTTTACGTGTTAAATTAAAACGACGACGATGTGTTATTGGATCAACAACAACTAATCCATCAATTGATTGTGTCCAATTATATAAATTTGGACGAAGTATATGAGTTAAATTACATGGATGAGTTATTTCAATACGAAAATTACGATCAAGCATTAATGATAACATAAATAGACTCATTATACCACGAAGACGATCTCCCCAACCTTAATTAAAACATATAGAAAAAAAACGAAAATTTTTATCTTTATAAATAATTACCTCCACAATTTTCATGACAAACATATACAAGATATTTTCCAGGTCGTTTTGGTGCAAGAATAGCTGTTAAATTTATTCCAAATGTTCTAGAATTATTTTTAAGCCAATAATCAAAACGATTTAGTTCAACAGGTGTTGTTAAAATTGTTTGTTTTTCATTCTCTTGAATTATTGTTGTTTTATGATGTATTGTTGTAGTTACACGAGTTGATGAAATAAGTTGCTTTAATGTATCTTCTTCTTCTTCTATTTTAATCGATTTTTCATGATATTTCCAAATAAGTAAAACAGTAAAGAAAAACATACAATAAGCAATTATTGTACGTTTACAAAGAGTATTTCGAACGGTCATGCACCACCACCATCGATCCTTAAAAAAAAATATATCTATGATAAAATGATCATATTAATCTTATTAATATAATATGATGCACTTGTTGTTTGATGAGAAAAAAAATATGAAAGTAATACTTTGAAAACGCAACAACAAAATATATAAGACGACAATAAATAAAAAGAAACAGACGGAAGGTACACAGACATTATGATTATTTACTTAAAACAAATTACATGATGTCCTTTCTTCACTCAGCTGTATTAAACAGTATGAAATCGATAATGACTAAAATATTTTTTACTCTCTCTACTGACTCATGGTTGTCGATTTCACTGATTTTAATTTATATTTTTCATCACTTAATTATTGACATTTTCTTTAGTAAACGAAAAGAAAACAGTCAAAATCATGTCTTTGTGGTTCGCAAATTAATGTCGACCTATAAAAAGAGAAAAAAAAGATTTTTCATCGATTTAACGATGTATTTTACTTTTGTGAAAGAAAAACAGTTGTTCGATGTTGATATGGATAAGAAAACAGAATCCCTTTTTTACTCTTTTCATCATTCATCGAAATTTGATAGGATGAACATTCTTTTTTTTTTTTCATTGCATTATTTCAATATATATTTCTCCATTTGAAATTTTGTCATTAAAACCTATGTTGAAGAATAAAAGAGAGCATCATATTGATCTCCATAATCTTTTTTAGTATATATATATATATATATTCTGCCTTTATGTTATTTAACCAGATTCGATCTGGTTCGAATTTCTTCAGGTATTTTACTTTTTATAATAAATATTTGAAGATGATAATATGACCGAAAGCCCGATTTTTTTGTTCAAGAAAAGATTATTGGACAACGACTTAGTCTCATATAAAAAAAAAAGGCTAAAAATATGATGAATTTTTCAAAAGAGAAGAAAATAAAATCACATTAGAAATAATACATAACATTTGCATCTCAACAGAATATTAAATGTTAAATTGTTCGAATTAATTATGTTTTTATATACCTATCAACGTTTCATTTTGTCAAACAACATAAAAAAAAAACAAAAAAGAAAAACAAACGATAAAAGGGGTTGAGTATTCAAAAAGACACTTAACTATCGAACAGAATTACTCTAACAAATTTATTCATATTTTTAACTAGTTAAAAAAGTCCGATTTATTTCGTTCTCTCTTTTATTTTCATATAAAACAATCGTAATGAAGCAAGAGAACAGAATCAGAAAAATGTATGTCACAATGGACAGTATTATTGACTTACACTACTTTTCTATCATTCATAAATCTTGCAAAAGAAGAAAAAACGAAGCAGAATTTACATTTTATACAGATGTACACATAATTTGATACGATATGAAGAAAAAAAAATCGAAATGAAGAAAGTCGTCTGTATGAAATATGAAACGTTTTCATTTATCAAGAGCTGCTTGTTGTGTCACTCGATGGATCATACTATATACTTTCAGTAAATACTATGATTTAGATAGGAAGAGAACATTAAATAAAAACAAAATAAAACTTAGATAAAATAATATTAGAATATAATTATATAAATATATAGAATGATTAATATTTTATAAATGTTTTCAAATGCGATAGTTAAATAAATCATATCTTATAATAAGTTTCATTAATTACATTAGTCATATATAAAATATTTAGACAGCATCAATCAAATTTCTTCATTGGCCTTGATCGTAACGACGAAACTTACAAATAACAAGTCTTTTCTGTTAAATATATAGGCAAAATCATTCGTTAGTGACGTCACTATGCAAAATAAAAATGCGTGTATCTCGGCATAATGAACTTTTCCAGAACTAATTTTTATATATTATATGCACATTAAGTTACTCTAGATACCGTGAAAAAAATCAATGTTAGAGATCTCTGCTCAGAGAAGTTACCAGTAAAAAAAACTAACGTTAGCGACATGACGAAGTACGATTATACAAATGAAAAAAAATGTTCTTATAACTGAATGAGAAGTTCAAAAGCAATTTTAATCAATATAAATTCTTCTTTAAAATCTCTAGACGATGATGAGACAAAAATTTTTGTGTAAGAACTTGATTGGATCTCTAGAAAATCGGTTTTTATTAGAAAGTTTTTTAGAGTTCGATCTTGCTAAAAATTTCACCATACATGCGATTCATACCATAGAGTCTATCCTGAAGTTTTCCGATTCTTTTCTCATATGATGTAAAGCGATATTCGCTAATTACTTTCTATTCCATTAATAGTCAGTTGGAACAGCCAACACTTTTACATATGTCTGTGCTACACAAGAACTTATACAGAAAAATAGTCCTTGTAAAGAATGAAAGGTGAATATGGTCCCGTTTTACCTGAAATAATCCATATATTCTTATCGAAATCTTGTTTTCATCATATAAGAAGTTATGCAAATTATACTGTAATTAATTCCAAAAACATCTAAGTAATCTTAAATATAACATGACAGAATTTTATCAAATTCTTAAAATTTATAATACTCAAAACTTCTGTTTTTTTAATTTATGACTATTACAATCAGACAATGAAAGTATTTTTTGAAAAAAATAAGACAAAGATAGATAATCATAACAACATTCTATTTGAGACATTTCCTGAATATTCTATTCATATCAAAAAAGCAAAAGTTAAAAAATAAATTTAAATTGTAGATATTCATGAAACATCTTATGTAAAAAAAAAAATTTTTAATAATGTTTTATTATTCTCTTATTTAGTATTAAAACATTTTTTCTTATGGACAATCCTACTTCTATAGTTCGACGTTTGGAACGAATAATTCGACGTAAAACAAGTGTAGATTGTGATGACAAAACAACCATTTGTAAAGAATAAGTGTAATGAATGAAATAAGAAAAGAAATTGGATACAACATATGTCGATTCTAACACAATATTGTTAAATATATTTTGACAATAGAATCTAATATCAGTGCAATTGTATGTCTTACCTCAACAGATATTCATATATAAAAATGCGTATATAATTATTCTATCAGTAGCAAATGGTACTAATGCTGTCTTGTGCCATAATGAGAATATCATAAGTAATAAATAAAGGAGGCAACAGGAACAACAATAAGACTAGGAAGAAAAAAAAAATGATATCATCCGGTATTATTCATCATAGAAAAGGACTAACTAACTAACATCTGTCTTAACACAAAAGTACCAAAAAAAGAAAAGCAATTATTCTCAATGTCAATATTTATAATATAATTATGAAGCAAATTTCGTCATCTTACTATTCAATTTTTGAAATATTTGTTTTTTTATTAAACAGATTTAATCGAGATTTTGAATGATGATTACTTCAGTAATCTAATAGTGACATCTGTTGATCAAGAAAAATATATCAATCACTAGTCGACGATCTTGACATCGTTCTTTCCAGATTCTTGCTTTTCTTGGTTGTCAGGCAAGATTCTTTTGCCATTCCTTCTACACAAGATTCTTGCCTGAAAAAACAGATTTTGAACTTCTGACAAGATTCGTGTAGACCGAATCTTGTCTGGCGAGGCAAGAAATGCCACCCCAGACAAGAGTCTTGTGTTCTTGTATTCTTGACTGATTCTTTTTTTTCTTGACTTCTTGTCTGATTCTTTTTTCTTGCAATTCTTACACGACTCTTGTTTTCTTAAATTGTTGCCTGAATCTTTTTCTTGTGGCTCCATATTGATTCTTATGATACAAATAAGGCATTTTTATAGTAATATGTTTCGTTTCCTTCGTTGCTATTATATTTTTATTATCAGATTCAAATAAAATCACAAAAACGTCAACGACAAGTAATAAAAAATATATGTCAATTTCACTTAAAGAGCAAAAAAGTTAGACAAAAATAAAGAAAAAACGAGTACCAAAAAGGTATAATTCAAATTTCGTTGTCGTTATCATCATCTTTCTCGTTATTCAATGATGATAATCGTTGAACTCTCGTTCAAGTTCTTGTTTTGATAAGGTAATGGATGATCTAATCGAGGATTTTCTCTACTTGACGCCATGCTTCATTTGTTGTAAAGAGTTCTTGATCGATTGACTGTCTGCAAGGACAGATGCAACAGTCAGTTGATGAATTCGAGCAAGAAAACCTGGAAATATAGATTTGAACTACTAATATGATCCTTGAATTTTTCATTCATCTTACCCAAAAGAAGATCGAATTCTCCTGGAGTCAAATCGTTGAATAATATTCTTTTCGCCGTATGCAGCACAAACTAAAGATCTGGCTGTTGCATTCAATGAAGGACCATGTGAGATATGACCTAAATTGATTCCATTTAATTCCTAAAAAAAAAGAATATTATAGGTACAGATTCAACTACCTAAATCAGGAATAATATTACAGAAAAGACCATTACTTAAATCTTCTTGATCGATTTCATCAGAAAAAAAACTTCTTGAAAAGAAAAAATAGATATTAATGCCAGATATAATCCTTTGAAAAAAGTAATTGTTATTTGTTGTCATTCGTAGTATATATCAGTCCTGTCTCTATACATAATAGAAAAAGATAATCGATAGATATCTTTTCAATACGATCGATTATCTTGAAAAATTCCTTACCTCACACTTACATAATTATAAATGAATAAAAATAACGATCACACGTCTATATACATAAGTAGTTAAACAAAGAGATCACGTGCTATTGGTCTTGAAGATTATATACGAATGTTGTAAAAGGAGAAAAAAGAAGCTTGTCTGAACTTCAAGAAATTTTAAATATCCTGTGATTCTTTTCAGATTCTTGTTTTTCTGATCAATCAGACAAGATAATTGTCATATTGAACTCCAGTCAAGATTCTTTTTGATAGGAAAGGCAAAAGATTCTTGTCTAAACTTTTAAAATATCTTGAAAATCTAGTCATTCTTGTCTGATTCTTTTACTTCTGAGTAATCAGACAAGATTCTCTTCATCTTGAACTTCTTGTAAGAATCGTTTTTCTTTCCTCTCGAAAGGAATCTTGCCTGAACATTATGATTGAAAAGAATCTTGTCTGATAACCAAGAAAAACAAGAATCTGGCAAGAAGTGAGGCAAGATCGTCAACTAGTGATTAATCAATTTTCGCTAGAGAGTTTTTCATTTTGAACAAAAAAAAAAGTTCGATTTTTATTTTTAAACTATTCTTAGAAGATTTTCTATTGATACTAATGCGATATCATTTAATAAATAGTTAATTGTTCCGTTGATCAATACATAAGATATTTATTATATCATCAAAGACGTTACAGATATATCATTTAACATCTAATGAGATTGTTTACACACAAATAACTTATACGACTAAAAAACATAATTTTCTATCAAAAAATGAATCTATCTAAACAATATTATTTTCTATTTCATTCTTCTTCGAACATTTATATAAATACAGAGTTGTTTATTTCGATAAATCGTATAACGTTCGTGCATACATATAAGATAATAAGAGTTTTCATAGATCTATATTTCATATGATTTTTGGGTAAACGAGGAATTATCGAGACTAATTTTTTTTTAAAGATTCATTAGAGCCTTTGGATTTCATCTTAAAGCAACATATGAAACATTCTAATAGTAGCAAATGAAATTATAATTTCAATGGATTAGCCTCATTATATTAATACAAAATATGTTAAGTAAAAAATCTTCCTCAGACTACAGTTGTTTTTCAAGGATAATCGATCAATAGAGAAGCCATGCGTCTTATTTATTTCTGCATTTCGAAGAGAATTTCTTTTACTTGTGCTCTATCTTTTTGTTTACCTTATTGCATTTTATTTTCATATTCCGTTTTTCTTAATTGGCAAATAAGCCTGTTGTACATATCGATTATATCTGCATCAGATCTCAATGCATTATTATATATCTCGATAAGTTCACAAACATTGATATTGATTATTTTTCAAAGGACTAACTTGATCAGTTCAGATCTTTTTATATTAATTATATATGATGATTGTGGCAAATTAATGCATGACTACCCATTATCTGTGACATCTTAAATATAAATTTTTATCTGTGCAAAAATAAAAAACTGCACTATTTAAAGCATTCTCAAAGGTATTGTAGCTATTCAAATATTGAGGAATACTTTGGAATGTTTTAGAATTTTCTGAAACAATCTAAGTCTTGTCATTAATACCGTTCACTGTTTTTTTTTTGTCCGTTCCTAAGAAACTCTTGGAAAAGAGTCTAACTCCTATTACCCTCAGTAGCTAATATCTATAATCGGAGGAAGAAAGCCGCAAAACTTCCATCCACTATTTTCTTTGAAAATATATGTTAGTTTCACAAAACAGATAAATAAAATTAATAAATAATGCTTGTTGGATATGAATTTTTCATCAAATATTTGTTTGATGATGGAGTATTTGAAATTTTTGTTATATGACGACGATTATGAGAGTTTTTAATGTCATTATTGTTTTTATACAAAGTAAAGTGTTAATATTCAAAAAAATAATTGAAAAAAAAATAATAAGAATATTATACCGCGAAATAAAATTCTGTCAACTGTTAAATCACTGGAAACATGTAAAAAGAATTATCACATTCAACAGACTTTTTTGATTGAACATCATATTAAAAAAAATATATATATCAATTTAGACAAGAGGAATGGTCGTTAAATAGCCACTATAATACAGTACAATTCTAGAGGGTATATTCGATTTATTTAATGGTTTGACTAATCAACCAATGAAGAGAAAAAACTTTTAAATGTTATTAGTAAAACTATAATTTGAAACAAAAATTTCATAAAGAATATATATATATCGTCTTCATCCTCATGAATGTTGTATTGCACACAAAAAAGCACTGTATGTAACTGAAGTTAGTACATATTTCATAGAAACAGCTGTTTTATTATAAGTGGATCTTCGACTAGAAAAAACCCATTGTCTCACAATTGAACAAACTCGGAATTTGAGAGATGAAATCATCTTTCTTATTCTTCTTGTCTTCGATACACATAATTGTTTGAATATTTTATACGAATAAGAGCAATTATATTTCAATGTTTTCAAATCCTGACTAATAGTAAACAAATCGCAAAAAATCATTCATTTCATAGAGTTTTCTGTAAGTTTTTTTTTCTGACTTCACTTAGATCTGTAAATAATATATAAATTAAATCATTTTCGTTTTTTCTAGAATTTTTAATATGATTATTGTTTCTAGAAAAAGAAAAGAAAATAGAACCATAGGAAATGAACAAAGACATCTGTCTGTTATAAATAAAAATATCTCATTTATAGTTTTTATGTTATATGATTTAGATATCCACCTTCTTCCCTTGTATCAATAGAAATAATCTTCATATATCGTTTCGATTAATCAGAAAAAATTCTATTATATAATAAAGAGCACTAGAAATACTTCTGATGATTAAAACTGAATTTTCAAAAACTACAAGCAATCAATCAGATAGATAACTAAGTGTTGAAATATACATATAGATATAATATGATTAGTTTGTGAACTACATAGTGGTTTGATCATATTTTTGTTTACTCATCGACAAATCAATAAGTTACATTTATTTGAAGAATAAATTTTATTATAAATTAAATATAATTGATTTATTTAATATTTTAGATGAATTATAAATTAATATAAAAACAAGTATTAGAAATAAGAATGAGTATTCCATCACAATCTCAATCATCACCAATTATTCATTTTACTAATGTAAGTCTAAAATAAATTTTCTCAAAAAAAAAAACAAATGTTTTTAATATTTTCTAATGCAGATTATTCGTCGTGGTTCAAGTCCATCGAATCAAGTCATTATTTCTCCATCCACATCAATTGATTATGATAGTCAACAACAATTTTCAGCATTAGTCAATCGTCCTCAATCAACACCAATATCATCTCCTTTATTATTATCACGATTATCTTCAAATTTTTTCGATAATCAACAAACAAATGAAAATTCAATAATAGTAACAAAAAATAATAAAAAACAACGAATAACAACACTTAATTATTCATCATTAACCAATGTCACACCTTTAAATGGAATAAATGATAACACAAAATCTCAAATTTTATTTGAAATATATGATGATGATGGTGATAATAATAATAATAATAATGAAAATCGATATCTTCTTCGACCACCACCTCTTATGGTACTTTCTCAAAGTATTCAAGCTAAACATCCTGAACAATTAACTGATACTAAATTAAATAATCGATTTTCATCAATTAAAGATTTACCAAATGCACCAGCAAATTATTCATTTGTTTTTTATGGTTTTACATTAACGTTTGTATTTCAAGAATACAAAATTTAAACAATAGTTTTGTTTTTATTTATAGACAAATCGAAGAAGCTAAACGATTAACTCGTCGTATGGGTGATTGTTTTACATCTGAAATAATTGATTTAACAACAACACATGTTATCTTACCTAATGATGATCCTCATATGACAATAACACTTGATCTTATCCTTGCATTTATTTATGGATGGTTAGTTATTATTATTGAAAACTCTTAAATTTACTTCGATATAAATAGAATATATGAGGATTCAAACTAAGATTCCGTCCAATCTCGTATTAGTCCAAAATTGTAACTGGTACCGGACTGAACTGACTGGTCTTTATCAGTTGGAAAATATTTTATAGATATGCGTTTTTTTTTTCAGATAAAACTTGTTGAGAAAAAGTTTGTTTATTCTTATTAAAATAGTCAAACCTTCTATCATATACGGTTTGGTAGAGATCAAACTTAGGTTCGAATCGTCATTCGAAGAGAAACGTTAGTTAAAATACCATTGTTCTCTTTCATTACATTGATAAGGATCCAAATTCGACATTGGTCTATAGACCAGTTTCAATTTTAACTCTAATTTACGTTTCGATCTGATATTGGACGTAATCTTAATTTGAACATAAACATACATAAATGTTTATATAGGACGAAATTAATTTTATGCTCAATTAGATTATTTTGTTTCAATCGATCTAGAAAATGTAATAGAGCTGGACGACTGAACAAAATAAAAAACAATTCATGTCACTTCTATATAAGAGCCTTGTCAATTTTTTTTTTGTATACATATGTTTATCTGTAGCAGTACTTTTAATATCAACGGTGTTGTCTGTCATTTTGAATTGAAATGTTATAGCAAGATAGGAAATAATCTAAATTATTTAATTTATAGTCGTATAGTAATATTTGAATGGCTAAAATCTTCATCACATATTGGTGAATGGTTATATTTCAATAGATTTGAACCAAAAAGATTCTTTAATTCAAATCCATCATTAAATATTTATCGTAAATCTCGTCAACAACAAAAACCAATTGAATTATTTAGTGAATGTGGTTTAATTTATTTAACATCTCTTGTTCAACAACGTCAATTATTACTTAAATTAATTACATTGTTAGGTGGAAATGTAAATCTTCAAGAACTATTTTTAAAAAAATTCCATTTTTTTTTGTGTCTTTTAAAGATTACAATTAGTCGTGGTCGTGCAAAAATTATTGTTGGACAATCATCAAAAATACTTCAGATAATTATTCATCCACAAGTTAATGAACAATGGGTTATAGGTTTATTAAGTTTTTTTTTTTTTTATTAAGAAATTTTCTTGTTTATATTTTTTTTAGATTCAATTAAAATGGGAAAATGTCTTTCGACAGATAATTATTTAATTGAAAATTATAATGACTTGTCAACATAGATAATAATTCCATTGGTTATGTCAGATTTTTTTTTGTTTTATTATATTTCGATTTTTTTTCTATATCCTATTTTACATGTGTAACTAATAAAAGTATGAATAGAAAAAAAACAAAATAAATATTTGTACATGTTATTTTATCAATGTGATACAGAAGATTGATTCGATATGTAAAATAATTGAAGTGTTATAGAGGACAAGTCATCGTCATTGATTATAATTCAATGAAATCTTACATTTCTTGTTTTTTTCTAGCAATCTATTGCATGAACAGTGCTGTGAGCATAAAAGTGAAGTGGTTTACTTTTCTTTCTTTTCTTACTCGTTCTCTATGTTTTTTTTTTTTGTCATGATAGTAGCGTCGACTTCTTAGTAAGTTCTGTTCTCTTTATGTCTCATGCTGCGTTCTATATGAGCCAAAAAAAAAAAAGTCAAGAAAAAGGAGAAAAAGAAAAAAAAAGTGAAAACTATTTTGTTGCCGTTGTCGTGCTGATGACCTTTTAATAATGAGCGACTTACAATGATAAGTTGAACATTTTTTTTTGAACATATTTCATTGATAAATGGATAACATATCGATTAGAAATCGATTTCGATCGATTCTTTATGTTCTTACTCATTTTTCATGTTCACTTATTCAATTGGCTTGTGTATTTGCTATATTAGGCTTACAGATAACATTAACAGTTACTAATACATGTGCATTTCGTATTGGTGTTGGTTTTTGGTCAGCACCATTTTTATTCGCTGCACCAATTAGTATTTGGTTACTTATTTGGAAAAAAAATTCTCTTTATTGTTTTATAGCTTTTATTATTCATGTTTGTTCAACTTTATTTGCAAGTACTGTTATTATTATTAGTTTTCTTGCACTTATCGGACAAATTGGATCTCCATGTTCAATATCTTCATCATCGAATAGTTATTTTTTATCGATAAATATTACATTAATCGTTGTATCAGTATTTTTTAAATCATTTATTTATATTGAAATGATTGTACTCTATATATTACAACGTTATATACCTGAACCACGTATTTTATTAGATAAAGATTATCATGAAAAAAATTATCAAATTATATCAGATGATATAAATACTAAAACAATGAGTTCATTTAAATCAATAATTACTAAAAAACAACATAATATTAATGATATAGATGTTTAATAGCAAAGAACAATAATCAATAAAATATTGATCTATTGATATTTTTTTTTCTGTTGTATGTATTTGTCGGTAGAGAATTTTGATGTTTGTATAAAACAAAAAAGATGTTTTTATTCAATCTGAAAAGTTGTTTTTGAATTTTGATTGAAGTCTTTTTTTTCATGATATGAAGCACTAGTATTTTCATCTATTGTAAATATTTACTTGATTTTCTAAGCAATCGATTAAAAATAAATGAGATTTCTATAAAATTTATTGAGATATTTTGTAAAAGAATTGTATTAAGACTGAACAACATAGAGATATAATCGAACCATTCTATCACTGTATTCAATTCAATTCTTATTCTTATTCATAACACATTCAAGGCTAAGACCAAATTAAACATTGCTCAACATAGCGAACATAATCCTTATTTGTAGCGAACAATTGCATGAGAAAAAAATAAGTTATAGTTCTTCAACCAATAACATATATGTTCGATTTGTCATTATTTTAGTCTAGAGATTTGCACCTACTTACGTATATATACAAAGTCTAACATTGATTATGGACAAGTCAGAAGCTATACAAATGACAAGTCAAGTGAAATCAAATAACACAACATTTCCTATTATTTTTAGATGATAGATTCTTATTAATAACTAATATGCAGTTTTCAATCATGCAAACATTAATGACAGACATTGTTTTTATAATAGGTAGCCGTATGAGGGTTAAGAACTATATTTTATTTTAACTCATTCTCGGTATAACCATATGAGATCAAAGATGGTAAATAGAACATAGAAGTATATTTCAAAAAAATGTTCTGTATATTTCAATGAGTACATTAAAGCGATACTAGAAATGTATATATATATATATATACATACGAACTCATTTGCATAAAAATTCAAACAATAAGTAGATGGAATCTGAATTCAATTAATAGAAACTAAATATATGTATATAACTATGATACTGAGTCCATTTTTCCTTATTGTTCTTACAATCCAATTTTAAACTCAATTAATTGATTTTGATAATAATCAAGTACGATCGAAAGTATTAAATTGAACAATATGAAATTAATTCAGTCTCGAAATTATTTACAATAGTCATATAAATAAATATTGATTATTTGCATAGGGAACGTATGATTCTACTGACCATCGTTTAATATTGCTATTAATACTCGTTAACATCTGAAAGATTAATAGTTTTTTCAAAACTTTTTATTGTAAAACGAAAAAAAAAAGAAACTCTCGATTACAGTAATTTAAAATAAGAAAACTAAATTTAAAAACTACTCGTATTTAATCTTTCTATTTAAGCAATGATGCATTTCTTTCGAAAAAATATCTTCTTATTTGTCAAAGAAACACGAGACATTTTCAATGCATGACATTTCATTGCATAATTATGTTGTTTTTAAAAAAAATGCTCGTTTTAATTCTTTATAGTTTTGTCCATGATTACTAAAATGATGATGTAATTGTCTACAACCATTAACCGATAAGTATTCTTTACATCCATATGTACATTGTTTCTCTATGAAAAGAGTATTTTGTTATATTAGTTAATGAAAAACAAAGAATGTACAGATAGTAGGTTTTATTGTATTTTTATCTTTAGAAAATTTATGATTTCTGCGAAGTTGTGAAGTCACATACTGTCAACTTCACATTTATGTGATAATGTTCAACTAGAAGAAGTGAAATTAATCTCGCGCATATGTCTGTTGAATGAATGATATGGCAAACATTTGAATAGACAGTCATTCTCATCGATAAATTTCATATCTTTATCGTTGTTCAATCGTTCAGATTGAACCAAAAGAGTTGCAGTATAATTGATGAGACAAACAAAAGAGAAACCAATAATATCAAATTCAAGTTCAACCTTTATACCTACATAATATATTCCATTGATCAATAGCCATTGTGAGAATGATGATGATTTAGTGAGATAAAACACAAATAATTGAGAATAGAGTTAGAGATTTGACGTAGTTTCACAGAATTTTTTAATGATAATGGTTATATTTACAAACGAAACTGTCAGAGATATTATTGTTTAGATGTAATGTCAATATAAAAGAAAACTTTATTTGGTGCTACTATTTTTTTTTTAATCATCAGAATCCAGAACTTGTAAATCATTGCACTCAAAATAACTGTACTTATCAGAAGGCTTTTTATAGGCTTGAAATATGATTAAAATTACGATATTCAAATAGGATGTCAGTAGATTGTTTTGGCAAATTTTACTTTTGTCAGTTTGCTTAAATGAACTGACGTATACACTAATGGATCAAGTATAGCTCCTATAAATCGATGCATGTTCTTAATATGAAGTGAATAATCATTGATTGTTTAATTCGACTGAAAAGACCTAGTGACGATATTGATAAATGTACTCAAATTTTTCGATACAAATAGTCTGATTGTTGCAATTACCAATGAAGAAGATTAACTCTCATCGATTGATATTTAAAATGAAGCAAATATTCATATTTATTTAACTAATTCGAACAATATACCGCTGAGTACATATTCTTTATGAAATTAATTAATCAAATAACTTCTTCAATGAGATCCGCAATGCTTGATTGATTTTATTTTTGACTTGAATCTTACTACTTATTCACATCCACAATTACAAAGGTTTCAAAAAATTGATCAAATTATTTCAATATTGATAAATACTAAAGGGCTTATCATGACATGAAGATGAGAATTTTTCTTTAGAACCAATTAATTGTTCTTTTTATTACATCTTGTTTTTATCTGTCTGATTGTTTTGTATATAAAAATACTATGTTCATTTTTATACAAATATCATACGGTACAAAAGTAATGACATAAAATGTCAGTCTCTGTGTTTTCTCATACCCAGGTCGACGATTGCAGACTTCGTATACGACTGTAAACGACCGTACACGGACTGCGTATACGAAAATGGTAAAGGATCGTATTTTTCTCCGTATATGATATGGAGATTTACTATAGTAATACTGAGCCATTTATTTGGTCGTATTTCTCCGTATACGATCATTTACGACTGTGCTTGTTCGACCTGGGTAGACGCAACTGTTGAAAGAAAATTTTTTTACTACTCGATAGGAAATTTTCTCCTCTTTCAATCTGTATATTGCTGGTTTTCATTAGACACTTATAAGCAAAACAGCATGAGAAGAAAGACTGACACATTAAAAACAATTTCACACTTTTCATATATTTCGAAACAATGGTAAAAAATGTTGATCCCTATATCACGTCTTTGAATATGTGTTAGAACGATAATTTTTTTTATCAATGGATAAAAAATCTTTCGCTCTTTCGAACTGTATATAATTTGTTTTCGTCGAATATTCATCAACAAAATGACATGTAAAAAAGAGAAACAGTAGCTCAATGAATTTGTAATTTTATATCGATTCATCAAATAAATCTTGTGAAACGACAGTTAAATATTTTACCAAAGAAAGTTTTCCGAGACGAACGATTTATAATATATTGAATAAATGTTTAAAATATAGGCAAACAAAATTTTTACCAAGAAGCGACCTTAAGTACAGCTTCTGTGAATGTTAAGTTTAAACAGAAGAAGAGACTGGAATTGAGACTTATGTTATGGATGGCCATGTCATTCAAAAGAGTTTCGGATGTATATATTCATGAAAGTAAGCAATCAGTTCATCAAGATGTATATTTAAATAAATGCATTGTAAAAAGATTAATTTCATTTGTTCCAAAAAAAATTATCGAAATGAAATTTTTATATTTTGACCTGATGTGGCAAAAGCACATTACACCAAAATTGTATAAGAATAATTAACACAAGAAAAAATACCTTTTGTATCTTATCAAGGTAATCCACTAAATGTACCACAAGCACGACCAATTGAAACACTTTGGGCTCTTTTGACACAGAAAGTATATGACGACAATTTGGAAGTTAAAAATTTAGATGTATTGGCCTCGTAGAATCAAATAAAAGATCCAAAAACTTGATGAAACTATGTTACAGACTAGGATTCAAGATATCCGAAAAAAACTTCGGTGCATGTGACGTGATAGACTCTGTTTAGTTTGTTAAATAAAAGTTTTTTATTCTAGATGTTTTTTATAATAAAAAACAGAATTTTCGGTTTCTTTCGATCATAGATAACAGTTTTTAATAGATCCTCATGTCATTCAAACCGCTCGAAAACTGATGGTTAATTGCGGTTCTCTTGCTGAATTTTTTTCGTATCACAATGGATCAACTTTTTTTACTCTTACAAAATTGACAAGTTTTGGTCAAAATCACGTCCACTCTATATTGTCGATGCGCTGAAGCCGCCTATACCAGCCACATCACTCATATTCGCGTAGTTTTTGAGCTCGAGTTTTTGTTAAAGATGGCAGCATAAAAATAGGCATTCGTTAGACGACATGACTAATGCGAAAATATGTGGTGCCATCTGACAGAATTTACTGTTGCATGATTAAGTCAATTTTTTAAAGTTGGAATCGACTTTTTCAAGAGTAAAAATATTAATTTAGTAATAAAATAATAAAAAAAACAATAAATGAAGGAAAACAGAGTCCAACCGTCGGTTTTCCTTAGAACTGACAGTAACTGCCGGTTTTGATAAAAATCCTCCGACATGAACCTGCAACTGTATCAATTTTATAAGTGGTTAGTTTACAAGATTTATTTAATGAATTGATATAAAATTGCAAATTCATTGAGCTACTGCTTCTCTTTTTTCATATCTCATTTCGTTGATGAATGTTCGACAAAAACAAATTATATACAGTTCGAAAGAGCGAAAAGTTTTCTATCAACTGATAAAAAACTTATCGTTCTAACACATATTCAAAGATTCGATATAGGGATCAACATTTTTTACCGTTATTTCGAAATATATGAAAAGTGTGAAATTATTTATAATATGTCAGTCTTTCTTTTCTTGCTGTTTTGCTGATAACTCTCTGATAAAAACAAGCAATATACAGATCGAAAGAGAAGAAGATTTCCTATCGAATGGTTAAAAAGTTTTCTTTCTACAACTGCGTCTACGAGAAAACACAGAGACTGACATTTTGTGCCATTAATATTGCATCGTATGATATTTGTTTAGGACGCTCTACCCTATGATATGAATAAACTCTTTATGAATTGAACAACAATCAGCGAAGCTAGTATATTAAAAATGAAAGAAAGAAACTCATTCAAATAATTTATCTTATCAAAACATAAAGGGGTGTATTGAAACATTTTATAATGTAAGTAAGAGGACTTCCTATAGAAACTATTTATTCAACGGCAGTCATAGAGGTGGGCTCAGTCTATTCTGGCCATTATTGACTCTATCTTGGAAACTTTTAAGTATTAACATTTTTACGACGATGTCCTAATCAGATAGACTGAATTATATATGTAATGGTAGTTCTCAGAGTAATGGTGACATCAGTTGTTACCCGAAGAAATATTTCTGGCATGAAGTTAAATGAACTATTGCACCCGAAAACTAATAGATGATACTCATATTACTGATTTGATATTTATATTAATGAAACATATGTTTACAATAAAAATGGAGCGAATGCTAGATTGAAAATTCTCCACAGTAATCACAAGAATACTGACATGATTTTACTTTATATTTTTCAGTGTATATTCAGGGTGTGAGTATGGATCCTCGCTGTATCTACACCCATACTGATATTCCCAGGTCCCACCTATCCCCGGCCAACAGGAGAGTAGAACCGTGTTCCGTGTACACTATTGATAAAGTGAAATAGAATTTTCCTAATCATATGGATGCTCTTAAATTGTTATCTGGAGAAACAGAGTAATAGTCTAATCTATTAAAATACTCATTTTAATACAATTGAATTCAAAAAGACTAGAAAGAACGATTTTCTAGATTAATTGTGAAATGGTCGATTTTAAATAGAGTTTTCAAAGAAAAAAATTTCTATGGATTCTCTTTATTTGGATAACCCAACATGGAGCACACAA
>CAJNOL010002537.1:0-34371 GCA_905250125.1 Rotaria sordida | reverse complement strand
GATGTGAATGTGGGTGTGGGTATATGTGTGAGAGAAGAGAAGTTCATGCCCACACCCACACCCACACCCACACCCACACCCATCCACACACCACACCCCACACCCACACCCACACCCACACCCACACCCACACCCATCCACACACCACACCCCACACCCACACCCACACCCACACCCAAACCCACGCTCAGAACGCCGAGAACTGGTACCCAAATCAAAAATTTACATTTCATCGGTATCGAGTAGGGAACCAAAACAAATTTTAACGGGATCAAGACCGAATTTCGAGATTATATGATGTCCATTGTACTAGTAATTTTCAAGTAAACTTTTCTTAATTCATAAATCAAGTTCTTACTGTCATACTAGTATCTTGTAATACAAATAAAAAAACAAACGTATCTTTCCGTTTCATGAACAACGTGATTAATCCACTTCACCGATACTTTTTTTAAGAAAAGATTTAGAAAATAATGTAAAAGGTTCTTATACAACGGAGAAATATTTCAATAAAATTCGCAAGTTAATTAGTAACAAGAAAGTCTAAATAATATTTCGTTACCATAGTCTTATGAGCTACCGAATCATGTTCTCGTGTCTGTTTTTAAAATACTTTTCTACATATTATAGTAATTTTTTTTGTCTAAATAATTGAGTTTTGAAGTCCATAATAGGTCTGAGAGACAGACACAGACGGAGATCTACTTAATGGATTCAAGATTCTAAACATTAGAGCAATATGGAGACATGTTCTTCACCAAAACGAATCTGAACATAAGCTAGAAATACGAACATTCTGCTATATACCGTTATGAAAAGATCTTTGACTAAGCTGATAATCTTGCTCAATATATTCTAACGCGTTGTGCCATCGAAAGTTATGACTAACGTGGTACTAATAGCTTTACACTTTGGGAAGCATTTAGCGCTTTATAAATTTTTACTGGCATGAGCCCATGCATACTGCACGGTTGTTCTGTCCTTTCACGCAGTAACAGCCATATAGACACTCCACATTGTGTATATAGATAGCCCACGACCTCATACTCTTACATGACACATATTTTGATACTTCATTAGCTTTCGGGCCTATAACCTTATATCCCCTTGTAGCTCTTGTAGTATTATCCCCTCATTACCTTACTCCCTTCAGGGTCTATGGGTACCCTCCTATAATAACTCTTGAGAGACTATGCGATACCCCTGTAGGATGAC
Organism: Rotaria sordida; assembly: GCA_905250125.1. NCBI lineage: Eukaryota > Metazoa > Rotifera > Eurotatoria > Philodinida > Philodinidae > Rotaria > Rotaria sordida. The sequence continues at coordinate 33,156 of CAJNOL010002537.1, read as the reverse complement.
TCTTGAGAACCTATAGGTCCTCCAATATAATGACTCTTGACGGCCTATGGTTACCTCCATAGGATAGCCCTCGAGGGCCCATGGGTGCACCCATATAATAGGCTTTCAGGACTTGTTGGTACTCCCACACAATGGCGCTTGAGGACCTATGAGTATCCCCATAGGATAACACATGAGGGTCAATGAGTGCCCTCATAGAATAGCACTTGAAGACCCATGGGTACCTCTATAGGATAGCCCTTGAGGACCTATGGATGTTCCCATATAATAGCTCTTCAGGAACCATGGGCACCTCCATAGGATAGCCATTGTGGCAAGGGGGAAACAGCAGAGACTTCGGCCGTGAAGTCTCATGAAGTCTTGAAAGTCTTTCGAAGCCTTCTGAAGTCTCTTGAAGTCTTATGAAATCTCTTGAAGTCTTATGAAGTCTCATGAATTCTCATAAAGTCTTTTGAAGTCTCTGAAGTTTCATAAAGTCTTATGAAGTCTCATGAAGTCTAATAAAGTCTCATGAAGTCTTATGAAGTCTCATGAAGTCTCATGAAGTCTCATGAAGTCTCTTGAAGTCGCTTGAAGTCTAATGAAGTCTCATGAATTCTTCTGGAAGTTTTGAAATACATTTAGTGCATGAAGATTCATAAGAAACTGATGAAATTGTCTTGTTTTCGATGATCTTATTTTAGCAGAAAGGTGAACCTTTTATTGTTTTTTTTCAATGTGCTGGAAAAAATTCAAGTTTGTTGGATCTTAGAAAACATGATAGTTAATAACTGAATGCTTTTTGAATGAAATGATTTATTTTTATAAGAAATGTGTCCATCTATTCGATGTCAATCTTATGAAGAATTTTATTCCTTTTTGTTTGTTTCTATCACTTGTGATAATCTATCAGCCGATAAACGGCTAGCTTTGTCGGTCAATAAGCAACCAGCCGTTTGCTTGTGTATAGATTTAGTCTTGTTATTTATTTTCATCTGAAAATAGTAGTTTTTCAATGCTGGATTAATCGAATCTAATACACGCGTACCAGTAAAGATTATTTTCTCTGTTTTAATTTCATCAACGCTTTGTGTCATTGCCATATCTTTATTCCAGATATAGATATACTGCGAGAAACAACTCTCAGAAACTAGAAACACCTTTGTAATCTCTATATGATAAGTTTTGTTTTTTGCATGTTATAGAAGTTTCATGTAATTTCTATAAGGTTTTTTGATACGCATGGAATCTGCCTCTTGAAGTCTTGTGAAGTCCTATGAAGTTTTATGAAGTCTAGCGAAGTCTTGTGAAGTCTTATGGAGTTTTGCGAAGTCTGGCGAAGTCTTGTGAAGTCTGATGAAGTCTTATAAAGTCTCAAGAAGTCCTACAAAGTCTGTGAAGTCTCATGAAATCCGTAAAGTCTCATGAAGTCCGTGAAGTCTCACGAAGTCTGTGGAGTCTAACGAAGTCTTTGGAAGTCTTTTGAAGTCTCATGAAGTCCCATGAAGTCATACGAAGTCTTATGAAGTCTTGCGATGCCATTTGAAGTCCTATAAAGTCTTCAGAAGTCTTTAGAAGTCTTTTGAAGTCTTGTGAAAATATGAAGTCACTGCGGCTGAAGTCTGTTGAAGTCTGTTGAAGTCTTGAAGTCTTGAAGTCCGCTGTTTCCTCCTTGCCTTGAGGACCTATGGGTGCCCTCATATAATAGCACTTGAGGACCCATGGGTACCCCTATAAGATAGCCCAAAGCCAAATCCAAATCTAAAATACACAAATCCAATAACCAAATCTAAGTCTTGTACACAAATCCCAAAACCAAATCTGAGTCTTGTACACAAGTCCCAAATCAAATCCAAATTCAAATCCCAAATCCCAAACATAGCTACAATCCTGAGTTCAAATCCAAATCCAAATCCGAATCCAAAGGATTTGGTCACTGTTACAGTGCATATGTCTCGATTCTTTATTTTCTCTCCTTTCGTTATATGATATATGTATTCACATATATCGTATGATATCATCTCATCTCTTTTCTGACCTCGATTAACCCTTGTATTCCTTTTTCTTTTATTCACGTCACTTATATATATACCGATGTTTTTCTCTAAATAAACGAGCCGGTATAAACCGAAACATCGCTCCGCATACATCACTCTAACAGTCACAAATCCCAAATCCACTCAAGATTTGTTGCACCCCTACCCACACCCACACCCACACCCACACCCTTTCGTGGATTGTGAGTTCTGTTTTGCTATTTCAGATGATTTTACTTGGGCCTTCATTTAGGTTTCTAAGTATTCGTGCAGCAATACGAGTTTATTCTTTTTAGTCGACATCTTTATTGTCCTGGTATCTATGAATTTTGAACAAATGTTCCAATATGCAGTTATCAACTAACTGGAGAGAAAATCAAATAGTTTAACGGTAGAATAACTGACCGGTTATCGGGAGATGTAGGTTCGATTCCTGCTTTGATTTTATGATCTTTCTTTACAAGTTATTCGTACTTGTTTAGACATATCCATGTGGTTGCATCTTGCTCAAATTCTAAGATATATCCGTGGACAAGAGATATGACTATTTTGCTTTCTAACTCGTATAATTTTACAGTTTCAAACTCACTCTTAAAAGTTGATACACGTGGTTATGAACCAGATGAATTGACTGTACGTTTATTAGATGATAATTTGTTAGTACAAGGAAGAAAAAAATCATCATCATCGAAATCAACAGACAGTAAACAATTTGGTCAAAGTATTCGTTTACCTGATGGAATTGATAAATATAATGTTACAGCACAAGTTATGGATGATGGAATGCTTTTTATTGAAATACCATTAATTAATTCATCAATGTATCGATGATAGAACTTTTGATATATATAAATATAAAAGAAAATTTAAGAATAAATCGATCAGTTTTTGTTAGAATTTGAAAATAAAATTATTCTTTTAGAATGCATCAGGCACAAATGTAATGATACCATATATTTTATGTAATTAGAAAATTGCGATATTGTTCTTTTATTGAACTTGTTTCAATTCCATCATTGATTAATTTTGAAGAAAAGAATATTATAATTCTGAGAAGTTCAAAGTTAACAGAATTCTATTTATTTGAATAACTATTAATAAATGAACAAAAGCAAACGGTTCTGTAAATCGCAGGAGGTTTTTGTTGAAATGCTCTGCTCGACAGTGATCATACCGATAAGATAATCTAGTTGACTATCATCTGCTGTAACGCGTCCATGCATTGATCGCGTAAGGCAGTCAATACGCTCGCAGGAATGAGAGGATAGGCACCGCCGAACATCATCGTCAAAACACCATTCACCGTCTGAATAATAGTGAAAGGAAACGCGGATCGAAGAAGATTCATGAATGGAGTCATGGCGGTGAGCTGCCACGGACCGTACTGTTCAACGAATGGCAAAACACCCCAACTGGACGTGCCATATGTTGGCATATAAGCCATATTGATTGGATCCAGCATCATTTTGTAGGCCTTCGCTGTGATCATACCACACCCGAGTACTTGATCGGCGGCGACGCACGCATTCGTATGTTGACCATAGGTCTGCGCCAACTGCCACGAACCTTCGAGCGTCTTGGGCGCAGTGCTTACACGCAGACCAAATGGCGCAATGCCAGAAGCGTGGTAACTCAAATCGTGATTAGGAACTGGCGGTACGCAACGTCGTCGAGTATCGGCGCTCAGCGTAATGATCATGATCGTATCTTGGTCATCTTTGACTGGTACCAAACTAGCTGCTGCCGATATGACAGCGCTGGTCACAGCGGAGGTTACCGTTACGCCCTCCCGGCGACATCTAGCGAGTAACTTGGTCGTCATTTCTTTGTTCAAAACGCCATAAACGACTTCCGTATGGCAGTATTTATCCATCTCATCGATACTGTAGTCGACTTCGCCAAGGGGCACTCTTGCAATCGGTAATCTGTTAGTCATAAATGTGTAGATTGTGGAGAAAAGGAATCGACTCAGCGTGAACACTCGGTTCACGGCCGATAGACTGTTTCGAATAGCATTCTCCATCGTCTCCGGCCAAGGTAACGATTGCTCGCATGCATGCCCGGTCTCGTCTGAGAGAATATGCAGCAGTTCGTGAGCAGCGTTACTCAAAGACAGGCCATCACAAATGCTGTGCTCACACATGAGTACCACCTCGCGAAATCCATTCGCGTCTTCTTTATCGTCCGGATCCTAAAACAGCCCTCGTGTGTCGCCTTTACTCCGATCTCGCGTGGTCGGACTCTTACCTGCAGCAGCCACAGCTTAGCCAACGGATCATCAATGTTGATTGGTTCCTTTTCTCGCTTGGGCCATTCCTGCAGCCAAAAACCGGCACGTTCCTCACGCTTGCGTGCTACCTCTTCCACAGGCAGTCGTAGCGTTTCGTCTTCTTCGAGCACAAAACAGTCGCGTTTGGTCGGGTGAGTTCGAAGACGGCTTCGTAGGGCAGGATGGCGACGTTGTAGACGAGCAACGGCCCTGTTCAGTTGTTCCAGAGAGATGTACGGTCCTTGCAGGTGAAGAACTTCTCCCAATCGGCTGAGACCATGAAAGCGTTGTGTTAGCTGAATCAGAGCATTCTCCGTGGGACTGCACACGTGCTGTTTAGGATCAGCGTCGGGCGCTTTTTTCCGAAGACAACGGAGCATGGTGTGAGGTGACGAAGGCCACAATCTACAAGCACAAGTCTAGCAATAAAATCATCGTCGACTATAGATTCGCAGAGCGCACGAGGCTAGTCGGATTAATACGAGTAGACATGCGGAATACCATTTACGAGAATGGTAGTGATGTTGTTCGTTGACAACTTTTCTCGAACGACTATTTTGTCGACAAGACATTTGTGGACATGGAACTTTGCTGGCAAGACATCGATCGGCATGGAACTTTGTCGACCGATGTTTAATCGCCAAGTTTTAGAAAAACAATCATGCCTATGGAGGGTGAGTGAATGTTTGTAGTTGGGAGAAAATGTGGGGAACCGGTGAGGATGTCGGTGTGGATATGTGGCGTTACCAACAAACACATTCATTCTCGACTTCACACTCTTTACGAAGATCCTTTTCTAATGTGTAGATGTATCCATTGAATTGGATCATAGGTTTGCTTTTTTCCGAAATACTATATGCGAGAGAGCAAAAGAGTCAGTATTCATGATATAGAGATGAATGAAGAAATTCTACAAACAGTTGTTTAGTTCTTTACGCGACAATTGTATCACAATTGCAAGTAATAAAATGACCCAATTCACGCAAGAATGTTTTCATTTGGGGGGGCACAAAACTTACATTTATTCTATTTCAATGTATCTTCACCATAGCTATATTCCTAGTTGGTCATCTTTGTGCAAACAGAGTATCAGTCAGCTGAATTTCTGCTAATCATATAGGAACTCACGTATGACCTTCGATAGAGTAATTGTCGACAAAGAAGTTGTCGACGACTCCCTATGTCGACGAACTTTTTGTCGACGAGAAAATCTTCACCAATTATATGTAATCCACGGGAATGATGTCTTCTGCTTTTTTCTCTCGTTTTTCTCTTTCTATTAGCCGAGAAAAAACAACGCAAGCTTGCTAACATGGTGTGTTCGATGTAGAGTACTATGGTGGATGTCCTCGCTTCGGCTAAGGAAGAAAAAGAAAAAAAAGAAAACGCGTCAAGACTAGGGGTGACCCTTTATCTTTACTTTCCTTTATAATAAAGGATAAAGATAAATGAATCCTTTACTATTAAAAAATAAAGATAAATGGATCCTTTATTTTTTTTAAATAAAGATAAATGATCATTTATTTTTAAAAAATAAAGTTAAATAAATAAAGGAATACTTTATTTTTAGAAAATAAATGTAAATGAATCGTTTATTTTTAAAAAATAAATGGAAAATAAAGGGATAAATGATACTTTTTACGATGACAGATAATGTAATTGAAAGAGCACTAGAATCATGAAATAAAACGCATAAGCTGTAATGAACATAATTTTTTGTATGATTTAATTCCAAGTGTATCGACATATAAAAAAGCTTCTTTTGGCAGGCACTATTTGCCATTGATATATTTATTCTCGATAGTATATCGCAATGCAAATTTAACATGATAATTGGGATAGAAGGTAGACTAGTTTAATAATAGTAAAAAGTCACTTTTTATTTCCAAAAATTTCCATACAAACTTCAAATTCAAATACAGTTCTCTAAAACTATTTAGGAAAAAGCTGAATCTATATTCACGAATCAAAGAAAAGCCAAAGTACATTGTGGAAATCGAATCATTTCCAAAGAGCACTATCTGCAGAACAACTTGTTTACTTTACAGTAGATAGGGCACGATGCATATGTTAATTCTCTATATCCGTATTTAGTTGAAGATTTTTTTATGAAAGAAAGTATTAGATCATTGGGAGAAGCTCACGAAAGATAATTTTTAAAGAATCTCAATTCTATCAGTATGGTCTGAATGATTCAAGACTTTAGTTAAGAAAAGAAACTCTTCAACCAAATACAGATAAAAGGAGTTGACCTGTGCATCCTTTCCTACCTACTGAAAAACAGACAAGTTGGTCAATATAAAACTGATCTATGAAAACGATTCGATTGTCGAATCTTAATTTGTGTTGTCTAGTATTCGTATGTATGGACTCGAGTTTTCTTAAAGGATTTTCGAAAAAAAACGTAAATAGCGCGCATTTTGAAAAAATAGTGAACAAATGCGTTTGAAAAATTAACTATTGTTCATTCTCTTTCCAAGGACCTTTTATGAGAACTAAACAAAGTACCTGAAGTGAGACTGTCTCGATGTATGCGTGAGAGAGAGACGAAGAGAGAAAGAAAAAAAATAGTAAACAACTATGATGAATCTTATGAATACTTGCATGGGTGTGGGTGTGGGTGTGGGTCTTCTCTCCAGTTAAACCCACACCCACACCCACACCCACACCCACACCCCATCAACACCCACACCCCACCAACACCCACACCCACACCCACACCCACACCCTGATCAGAATAATCTTATATATTATAATTGTCAACTATTCACTCACACCTGATCATAATAATATTGTATATAGTATTTATCAACTACTCACTTATATCTATTCATAATAATCTTTGTAACTAATAATTGTCTATTACTCACTCTTATTCTCCTCTGATACTTGTTCTTATTCACTAAATTGTCATTCGTCTCTCACCCATCACAAATTGTATATACTCTTCTCTTGTCTTCTCTCTCTTGTTACATTTCTTCATGATAAATTATGTAAAATCTTTGCATTAATTGTATAATCGATTTACTACTTGATAATGACAATAAAATTGTCGAAACGTCGTAGGATGTTCGAAAACTAATTAAAATCTTTTATTTAATTAAAGGCTGCTCTTAATGAGTTTTTTCGTTTAAAAAAAGAAACGATTAGAAAATTAGATTAAATTTGATTTTTGAACCAAAAATCACAAAAAAATTGATTAAACACATAATATTCTGATTAAATTCAATAAAATAATTCATTAAAATAGATTTCTCCAACCGATAATCAATCAAAACTGATTTTTCAGCAAATCATCTAAATAATTGATTTCTAGAATAAATCTATTATAATCGATTTTCCGTGGAACAATCTATTAAAATCTATTTTCTTTGGAATAGCATATATAATCGATTTTAAAAATAATCTATCGAAATCTAGGATGTGGATGTAGGTGTGAGTGAGTGGCTGCGGAGTGTGCGTATGAGGTGTGGGTGTTGGGTATGGGTAGGGATCAAATAAACATATCAACGGCCACACAGCTACACCGTCCACATCTTCTACTCACATCCTTATCTTAAAATTCCATTGTCAAAGATATGAAACTGGATTTTTCTTATGTAATGTGTTGGCTAGCACTTCTTTTTTAATCCGAGAATATGTTGTAACATTTTGTCCATGCGACGAATTGTCCGCAGCGATTTATCTTGCGACATTCTATCCTCGCGCCGATAGCATAGGAAACAAACAAATATGTATTTCAATAAATATTTTAATTGAATGAGTAAATCTTTAAGTGTGAGTGCAGATCTTGACCTAGGTACTATTGAAGAAAAGACTCATCCACGCATCCCTTTTTTTTCAATGTTTCTTTCTTACTTCTCTGCACTTGTGAACTACTACGTTCATAGCACAATAAAGACAAATATTTCAAAAAAGGTTCAACTCAATATCAAAATTTTCTGTACTTGACTAGATATGTTACCATGTAGTTTCCAGTTTTCAATAAAACTAAAAAAAAGCACTGTCTTAAAAAGTCTTGCAAATCACCATGTATGATAATTCAGAATAAGTATTCGAATAGAATAGCTAAAGAGATTCCTTGTTATATCAGAAAACACACTAAAATAAAATGTGTCACATCTCTTGAGTTTTTCGCTGGTTATTATATTCTGGCTAGCTGAGAATGCAAGAGATGTGATACATAAAAGGTGCGACACATGTGACATATTTTATTTTAGTGTGAACATTGGTAAGGTACCGGTGTTAATTGCATTTTATAATGTACAATCAAAGGCTATATATTTTAATAGTGAAGAAAAAATCTTTTCGATGTATTGCCAAAGATTCTTGTTTTCATACTAATTCTTTGTTATCGCAGCTAAACTAGTCATGTATAGCCTGTGAATTAAGAAACAAGTTGTGCGACACTTCTACTTCTGTCTCTATCTGTAGCTTGCTTCTTTCAACCAGATATTTTGCTGAAGCCTGATAAATGTACTTATAGTAATCAAAATTGTTAATTAAGTTAATATGTCTATGTAGAAGGAAAACAAATTTTATCAAGGAAAAAAATGTAAAAGTAACAGATGTTTAGCGAGACCAGGAGAAATAGAGAAACAACAAATTTGTCGAGTAATGAGTTTCTTTTTTTTTTTACTTCTCTTGTCGTACTAGACGATGACTTTTTCTTAGTCTATGATATACTAAAATTATTTCAATAACTTCAAACTCGACTTTGCCATGACACGAAGAATTTTTTCTCTATTATTCTTATTCGTCAACATCATACAATCCGCTTCACAAAATGTGCGCTCAATGGAGATATCATTTAAGTTCGATTTAGAATTTCAATATTTCAATTTAACTGCTCAACCACTCTCTATTTCTACGGTGTCAGATATACACCAATGCCAAATAGTATGTCTGATTCAAGAACAATGTCGCATGGTCAATTTTCGTCAATCAACTAGACAGTGTGAACTATTTGCTGACATACTAGACAATGATGGCAGCCTATTTACAAGCGTCGACACTATATTCATGATCGTTATCGATGGAACGCGAGTGCCTCCTGGTTAGTATTAATACAAATCTCTTTCATCAGAAGCTTTATTAGAGTAATAAACTAAAATATATTCTAGTAATGTTTCTTCGTTTAATCGATTGAATTATTCTTGAAAACGAAGCTTTTTAAGTTTCATATATCAGAATCAGCCTACGAATCAATGTTAGTTTAGTAGATGATGCTTTCTATAATTTTACATGTCACATGTACTTTCAGAAATGCATTAAAAGAAAAATCGATAATCATGCATGATCCTTTCAATAGGATCGATTCAAATATCTGAACATGTATTGAACGTTTCTATGCTACGGGTCAAGGTAAAATACAACATTAGATGGGAAAGTGTAAAGTCTGTATATATTGTCAAGAAAAGAAATAGAAATGATCATTTCAAAGCATCAATTTACTTATAAAATAATACTTTCTTAATATTTTACTTCAGTTAAATATTACCCGAACTCTAGATCCATTTAATGTCCAGCATCCTTAATCAACAATTATAATACAATGTACTCGACAATTTCCTTTCGAATTTGTACTCATTTTCAAATGATTAAGGAAAATATTTTTGTAATATAGATTGCCACATTAGAATGAGAATACGCACATGAGTAACACTGTATTTTGAACTAAATCTCATGTAGTATTTCTTCACAAAATTCGTGAATATTGAGATCCACTGATGAAATCATTACATGTTGGTATATATCTGATAGAGTTGAAACTGGTAATTATAATTAACAACTTTAATGTTGGAATTGAATGAAATTTGAAATAATAGTGACAAAATAGCAATGATTTCCTATTGTAACAATGCTTCATAATAGAAATGTGACAATTCAATAATAAGAAATTAGTTATGATGATTCAAAAATGAAATAAACATATTCGATGAAGACTTGTGTACTTGGAATAGCATCAAAAATAACTTTGATCACAAATATTCTGTTCTTTTCTCTTGAACCGATAGATTTTACAATGATCGCAGCCATCTACGTATAAAACGCGCAAATTTAGACAAGCCAAAATTACCGATAAAATCAAAAATTTTGATAAAGACCGAAATTTTTGGAGAGAAAATACTAAAAACTAAGTGTAAAACATAGTATATTCTGTAATATTTTCTTTTCTGTAGTCGATGCATGCGATTCTAACCATAAGTTAATTAATTTTCTCTTTCTTTTTTTCTTTCATCTATTCATTCTTCGTAGATATGCAATAATAATATTAATTGCACATAGTTTTTAGCAAATATGTTCTCTCAAAGAACTATCCTAATTTCAAAGAACGATAGCTGTTTTATTAATTAGTTTTTGAAAAAAGCAGACGTATATGTATAGATTCGGAAGTATTTCTTGCCACCTTTTCTTACTTCACGCTATTATATGTTTCATAGCAAAAGAGAAACGACTGACTTTATTCATTGCATTGACTTTCAAATCATTCAAATGATTAAAATTATTAGAGTCATGCTAAATTTACCCCGTATTATCTTAAATTCGATATTAAATGAACATTAAAGAAAATCAAGATCGGATGAATGTCAAACAAACAAATGTAGATCATGTCCAAAATTTCGAAAACAATAGGAAGATATTGAATAACATTAATATAATTCATTAATATATTCTGAAGTTCGATCTGTAATACAACCGATTTTGAAAGGATATTAGCGGCTAAGAACGTTAATTGGTCTTCTCCTGGATTGTGAAAAAAATATGTCAGAAATATTGCCCATTGTTATTGTATACTGCTGGATATATTTAATTTTTTTCGAAACTCATCGAGGAAAGAACTTCTTACGTAAACTATTCTATTGAAACCATAGAAATCAAGAAGATCGATTTTAGACCCATCTTTCCTACCCACTTCTGTTGATTGAAATGAATCGATGCATTTTTCATCATACTACCTACTTATGTAGAAATATGAGATATCGCTGCTTTCGTTCGTTGTTGACGAGTAACCCATTCTTGAGTTGATTATCTGTCAGTTAGCATGACTGTAGATATTAGAAAGTGTCATAGTCATCCAAAGGCCCTGTCAACAGCACTATGAGTTTCTCCTAATTTATGTAAACTCTTGACATACAAAAATCATGATAAAAGAAAGAGATAAAAAAACTGCTCAAGAGATGCTTTTCTTTGAATCAATGTCTAGTAGACACTTTTTCTGAGCCGTAAAAAAATGCAACTTGGTTACTTTTAAATTTTTATTTTACACATATGTTCAGATTTATGTTCAATATTAAGCATAAAGTCGATTTACTTTTATGTACACTATCTTGATACTATTTCGAAATGGTACACTCGATCGAACTATTGATTTCGAGTATGGCATGAACTGTGAATCTCCCAGGTTATATTTCATTGACTTGATGACAGGGTTTATAAGCACTAATTCTTGGTTATAGTCTACCTTGTATCATTGATACTTTTGATTCTTCAGAAGACTTTAGGTTAAGTTCTCGATTCTTTCATTTTTGTCCCTGTCGTCGCAGAACAACAATAGTTTTATTTATAAATTTCCAACTCACTCGTTTTTTGACCTTTATTCCAATGTCACTGGGACGACTTATGATAGCGAAATTTGACTATCAGTTTATTGAAATGAGGAAATCAACGAATACTACTGGGTTCTGTCGATTCTAAAGCGATCCGACAATTGGATCGTTCGTTCTAGAGATTCAAAATTATAAAAAACCTGGAAAATTTGCATGAAAAGACTGCAATCTTTAGTGAATACCGAAAGATTTATGTAATATCTCAGATGAATTTTGTAAATTATTTTTCTATTTAACGAGCGAAATTTTCAATAGGAACTTGCTATTTTTGATTTTCGTTAGGGTGACAAATATAATCATGACTAAAATATAAACTTTTCGGAATGTGAAAAGATTCTTTCGTCAGTCATCATTTTCCTAATTGATCTATTAATAATGTTTTTCGTTTCCTTTTTTACATAACAGTGCCACTTACAATAATAGCTACGACAACAACCACGACAAGCGCAACAACAACGTCAACCACAACTACAACAACAACAGGTCTTTAATCAATATGTTTTCTAATTATTAACACAATGTCTATAGCAATTGAATCATCTTTTTAATATAAGGCAGTCTTAAGGAGCCACACTATAAGGAAATGTTTTAGACCGAACCTAGCTTCCATTCCTTGAGCTCTTTATTCAAGCGAGATAATAGGATCTATGAGTTTTTCGAATTCTTTGAAGGAGTTTCGAAAAATTTCGGTGTTAGACTTCTCGTTCAGAACTTTACAGAAAACGAATTCAACTGACTCAACAAAAGAACACATTTTAAGGACTTTCAAGTTAGCTTTTTCGAATGAAAGTGATTCCAAATGAAAATTGATATTCCAATAGTATTTTATTCATTTTCATACACAAAAAGAATAGTACGCTACGGAATTCATGATGTCTCCTACGACTTTACCATACCACATAAGGTATCGTACAAATGGACGAAACCTTTCTCTCAAGGTGTCGCAGTCTAGAGATTTCACACTAGATTGAACTTTTTTTGCTTGTCTTATCTATAATACAGACAGATATTCATCAATCAGCAACTCGTATGATTTGACATTGTTCTTCTGTTTAGTTATTTACATTCATTCCACAACGAATTTTAGATTTAATACTTTCCTATATGAAGCGTATCGTTGGGCCAATAGAGATCGTTTCACTTGTACAGCACCAGTCATATCTCCTTGTTCGCTGAACCTTTTGAGCATTTTTATATTTTGTCGAAAGAAACATAGCATTCAGTATGGATCATTTCTTTTTAACTCAACTGTATTAATATCAACCTGAAGTAGCTTTACTTAACGATTGATATTGATAAAAAAAAACGCAGTTAACGATTTACTTCGCTGTTCATACATCTTCTTCTCATAAGTAACTTTAGATCAAGTATATTCAAATTCCATGAATTTTTAGGATATGCTGGGACTATAGCGAAAAGGCTATACTAACATTTTGAGCTATATATCATGAGGTTCTCCATATGATGCCTTATACGAGTTTCCAAGAAAATACATGACTATCTGGACAGCAAATAAATTTCCAGAAGTTGAAATTGACTCTCTCGAGACTAGATGAATTTTCTGAAGACCGAAAAAGAACCAGCGAAAGGACTCTTAGGGAATCTCTCTCGATGAGGGTTTTTAATCTGTTCTTCATCTCGTTGCAGTAAAAGCAGTTTCCTGAAAACTTATGGAACGCATCAAATCTAATAGTATTCTTTTATTTGAGTCAACTCGAAGGCTACTCTTTTATTCACTTTATTGGATGAAGAAATTTCCAGTGTGAGCAGATATTTGTATTGTTTGCTACTATTTTATACTCTCAATAATACTTGTTTTTATCAATACCTATATTTCAAACAATCTGATATAATAGGAATTTCATAGACAAAACGCATTAGCATTAGAAAAATATAAACTACAGTACAAATCTATAGTTACTTTCAAAGTATAGAAAATTTGAAAATCTGTTTTAGCAACAACTTCATATATATGTGGTTCAACTTATACAACTCTATTGAATTTGGCAAATCCACCGATGACGGGTACCACTTTTACATACTACAGCTACACATACATTGCCACACAGACGTGTGTCACTCTCTCTTTTGGATTTCAACACGATCCAGACTATTGGACATTGGATGACGTTTCGGTCTCCGATGGTATCTCCAACGTGTTGATCAATGGTGACTTTGAAGCTGGTCCAGCCTATACAGGTTGGTCAGGAACCAATCATTTATCATCGGAATACTGTCATTCAGGCCTCTATTGTTATTATGATGGAAACATTGGATCACTCGATTATGTTAGGCAATCACTTACACTCATTGTTGGACGTACATATAATATATCATTCTATTTGTCAACAGGCACTGGATCATCGGGTATCTATGCCATTGTCGCCATCAGCCCATGAGGTCGAAACCTTGAAATCGATAAACATTGAAATCCTTATAGAAAAACAAACAAATAAAACTAATACTTTTTCAAAATTTTGATTTTGCTCATTTTGACGAAAAAATTTAAAATAAAAACTCTTAATGTCGTCTGAAAAGCAAGATTGATTTATCCAAAGCAGTCTTTAGTTATTGTAAATAGGCTTTTTAATGAATATTTTCACCCAATATTCTTCTTTCATCTCTCAAAACCCCATCGAGTGTCATATGTAGATCAAGATTGAGATGAGAATGAATTATGGAATGCGACCAACATTCAGAGCAAGCTTAGCCTGCGAATCTCAACACATTCTTGTCTTTCGTCAACGCTCAAATAATAAACTTCGACACGTATCCATAATCAATAATAATTATATTGCAAGTATAAGTGTGTGTGAAGTCAATATGCATTAAGTGACAAGCAGAAAAAGATAGTACTAATAGGTTTGAACTTGATGAAAAATTTCTCGAGCAATATTCGACCAGAAAACTAGTGTGAGTGTGTAGTGTTGAGCAAACAAAACACCCACACCCACCCTCATATCCTTTCTCGATCTTCGTACAGCTTCAATTGAATTAGAAAATGTCTTATCAAGACCGTTCATCTTGAAAAGTGGTACTCCCCAAAATTCACCACTCTTCCCGCTGCTCTACATCATCTATACATCCGATTCTATGAATGGCATACATCAACATACAGAAAACGGTCTCTTCGCTGATGATACTGCTTTATGGACATCATCAAACATAATTACAAATCTAAAAGATCGTCTACAAGCATCAGTCAATGAATTCCATAACTGGTGCAGAGTATGGAAGCTAAAAACACAGCCCATCAAAACGGAATTGATCTATTTCAGTCCTCATCCAAAGAAAAAATATGTATTAGGTTGAGGAAAAAGTTCGTGCCCCGTGTTAAAATAATGATTTTTTATGCATGAATTTATTCAAAAACAACAACAACTATTCTTCAAAATAAAGACCATCATTGTCCACGACCTTCTGCCAACGATCTGCAAGCTTTCGAATTTGGTCAAAGTATCACTCCTTCGGCTTTGAATCGAAAAATTCTTGACATGCTTCTTCAACTTCATCGAAGGACTCAAATCGGCGACCTTTCATAAAGTGCTGCATTGATCGGAAGAGACCGTAGTCAGATGGAGCAACGTCTAGACTATAGGCTGGATGCGGCAGAACTTCGACACCGTCCAATTCTTCAAACTTCTTGCTGGTGTTTCTGGCGGTATGCGGCTTTGCATTGTCTTGTTGAAACAAAGCGCGTTTTCGACGAACAAGACTTGGGTACTTTTCAACCAGCGCATCGTAGACTCGATCAAGTTGCTCGCAGTAAAGTTCAGCGTTGATGGCGCCACCATTCGGCACAAGTTCAAAATGCAAGATTCCTTCGAAGTTCCACCAAACGCAAATCATGATCTTCTTTCCAAATTGATTTTGCTTCGGAACGGATGGAGGAGTTTGACCTTTTGGGACCCATCGCTTGCTTCGATCGTGATTGACCAGGTAGACCAACTTCTCATCTGATGTCACAATTCGCTTCCAAAAACGGTCATCCAACGGATTGTTGAGCAATTGGCGGCAAATTTCGACTCGTTTGGCGGCTTGTGCTTCGGTCAACTCGTGTGGATCTTGTCGTGGCTTTTTGTGGACAAAGTCAAGTTGCTTGAGATGATTCCAAACTGTCTTCTGATCGACACCAAGTTCTTCAGCCAATTCGCATGTGCTTGATAACGGCTCAACATCCAAAGCGGCTTGCAAATCTCCTTCGTCCAAAACCGTTGGTCGTCCGGAACGTGGCCTGTCTTCAAGATCAAAATCGCCTTCATTGAAACGCTTGAACCATTTCTGTGCAGTTCGCGGTGCCACCGTACCTTCACCTTCAACGTCGCAAATTGCTTTGGCAGCTGCTTTTGCATCCAAATTCTTTCTCCAATAATGACGCAGCAATACGTGAAGCTCAAAATTTGTGATTTCGTAATCAGACATCTTAAAAAAATCAATAAATTTTCGTAATAGCCACAAAACCAGATCAAAAACACAAAAAAAAAAATATATAAAAAATCATTATTTTAACTGTCACGTCTTCAGGCCGAGATTGATGTCGAGCAGAAGAATAACACGATTCAGAAGAGCCGGTTTATTTACAAGTGAACGCTGGGTGACAGATTGGGAAAATGACAGTGACAAACAGAAAACACTGGTATATATAGTATGAAAATTGCGCAATAACATTACGCAATAACATGTCAAATGTCCGGGTAGAGTGCATAGAAAGTTCTAGAAGGTACATGCACTACTGAACAATAGATAGATAGAGATGGCCACGTAGACAGACACGTGACTGCTTAGTCACTACATCACATTAACACGGCGCACGAACTTTTTCCTCAACCTAATAAATACAATCAACCCACTGAAAAGTTTTTCATGTAAAAGTGTACATATTTCGTATGGCATTAAGTATAAGACATACACTAAGAATAGAACGATTTGTCCAAAAAAATTAATTAAGAGTTAAACTGTATAACTTGAAAGTCTCAATAAGAATATTATACCGAAACAGATAAATTTATTCTGATTATTAATTGATGAGCATATGCATTAGCTGAAATAATATATCATTCAGTTGTATATGAACATAAGTACAAAAGGAAATTATCAATGATCAAATGTTTTCAACATTTCGATTATTTCCTGTTGCACATTTTTTATATTGATTTATTTATCTTCAATTTTCTTTTCGCAACTTATGAACGATTTCCATAGTTGAAAAATGGTATTTATTGGCAAAAAAATTTACCATATATTCAGCAATACGATATTCGATTTTAGTAAATTATTTATTGATAAATGAAATAAAACTAACTTCGACAAATTTTATTGTTGGAGTTGTAACTTCGATGACGATCATCGTCGAAGTTATAACTTCGTCACATTTATACGACGAAGTTGTAATTTCGATACGACATATACTATATTATAGATAGTTTCCATTCTGAAAATTCTATTCGTATCCACTTAGTAGACATGATTTTTTGCAATAAGTTTTTAAATATCAGTACTTAAAAAGGATAGAAACCTTATTAAAGTTCCATCTGCAATAATTATCTGTTCGGGCATAACATGGTATCCTGAAATCTTCTATTATGCGACAAGAGTTATTATCAACGTAGAAATTCGTATTTTGCTAGTTATTATCTAGTTTGATTTCATTCGTTTAAAGAATAGATAAATTTTCGTAGACATTGGTTGTAGTTCGAGTAATCACGATCTAACCGGTTTGTGCTTATAAAAGACAGGGTGTGGGTGTGAGTGTGGGCGTGGGTGTGGATGTGGGTGGGTGTGGGTGTGGGTGTGGCTAGGGTGTGGATATGGATAAAGGAAAGACAACACCCACACCCACATCTAGGGGTGGCACTTTAACTTTAAAAACACTTTAAACTTTAAACTTTAATTAAAGTGAAACAATTTAGACTTTAAACTTTAATTAAAGTTTAAAGTAAAACACTTTAAAACTTTAAACTTTAATTAAAGTAAAAATTTTAACACTTTAACTTTAAAAAAAAGTTAAAGTTAAAGTACTTGTGCCACGAGTAAGAAACGAACATGTCCAGTTCTTGGGTCCTCGTCTAGCTACTCTAGCGGGGGTACTTGGGTGCTCATACAGCTACTCTAGAGGGGGTATTCGAGTCCTCCTTATGGGTGGGAAGTTACCGTTACGTTTCCAGGTAGCTGGTAACTTTTCCGTTACCAGTTCCCGAGTAGCTGGTAACGGCTTGCTAACTGTCTCCCGTCCGCAACCCCAAATCCTCCGGTCCTCAAGCCCTACTATACGTAGGTAACCTAGGGTCCACAAGTCCTACTTTTGAAAAAAAATTTTTTTCGAAAATTTTTTTTCTATGCAGAAATAGACTTTTTGAAAAAAAAAAATTTTTTTTGAAACACCCAAAATTCTTATGAAAAAAAAATTTTTTTCAAAAATAGGACTTGAGGACCCTAGGATACCTACATATAGTAGGGCTTGAGGGCCGTAGAGTTCGGGGCTGGGGATGGGAGACAGTTACCAAGCCGTTACCAGTTACCTGGGAACTGGTAACGGCGGTAATTTCTCCGTTACCAGTTACCGGTAACGATAACGATAACGGTTCGGTAACGGTAACTTCCCACCCCTACTCATGGCACAAGCACTTTAACTTTAACTTTTTTTAAAGTTAAAGTGTTAAAATTTTTACTTTAATTAAAGTTTAAAGTTTTAAAGTGTTTTACTTTAACTTTAAGTTTAAAGTGCCACTTTAACTATATCTTTTAAAGTAAAGTTAAAGTGCCACCCCTACCCACACCCAAACCTACATCCACACCCACACGCCACATCCACATCCACACACCACATTCACACCCACACCCACACCCACACCCACACCCACACGCCACATCCACACTCTCCACACATGAAGGCAACCAGCGTTTGCACGAGTAAGAGAACGTTGATGATATCATTAATAGGTTGTTTCTACACATCACGCTGCAGTCGTCGCCGTAGACGTTTGCACGCATCGTTAAATTCTGCTTTGTACATTTTCGATGGGAACACAAAGATGACGAAGCTGAGAACAGGAGGGATGAATGAGACGAAATAGGCGGTCAAAAAGAGCCCTGGATGACGAGTGGATTTCATGCAGCCAGACATAAATGAGATTATCAGGCGAGGCAAAGATAGAATGACGAGAACAATAGGGCTAACTAGGAGATGATAGTGTTGATGAAGTTGTTCACGGATGTGTTCTCTGTACGTCTGCCGGGTGCGAGCGATAGATCGTTGACGAGCGGCAACGATGATGATGACTGAAGCCGAAATCAAGTTCACTGAAAATGGAAGAAGAAAATGAAAGAGGTTGGTGGCTGTGTCAAAAGCTTGCAGATGACGAGAGTAGTTGACAATGCACCAAGTACGCTGCTCTTCCTCATCATCGATAAGGCGACGGTGGATGGGATCCTGTAAAGTGGTGGCAATGGTGAGAAATATGAGAGAAAGAATGACCCATTTCGCATATCTTTTGCTCTTTTTCTTGTCAAAGTTGGCTCCTTTGATGACTGTTAATGCCCGTTCAATGGCCACACATGCATTCAACCAATTGCCGATGTTTAGACAAATTCGAAGAAGAAACTCGACCGACACACAGTTGAAGAGTAAATAAGTTCGGTTAGTGATCGATCCCGTTTGAGAGAAGTGGAGAAGCAAGAATTTGAGTATGAACATGGCCATTGTGAAGATGGAGATAATCGATGAAGTCGCTAGGTAGAGACCACAACCCACTTCACGTGGCTTGTCATTTTGAAATGCCAGGACTGAAAGGAGACCGCTAATAATTCCAATGATCCCCATGATAAGGGTCAACACCATGGAAACTTTTAATACAAGTGGTTGTCGACTCATAGCGATATTAGATTGGATATGGTATCCCAAAATGACATCAAGCGAAAGAAAAAATCCTTTGGTAGAGAATTGGCATCTCGTACCATAGTAGCATTCGGCGCAGACACATATCGATGTTTTGGGGCAACTGGGATCATCGGTAAAGCATTGAGCTCCATTCTGACAGAAACTCGAGCCTTGACAATCATATTTCATGTTGTGTTCGAACTCGAGACAGTTTGCATGTCGATCTCGATTACACAAACACATGTGAACATCATCGAAGAAGCATGAGAGGTTTCGATGTTCTTGACAAGGTAAATGATAACGTTTGATTCGCCGCAACAGATGAAGTTGAACTAAAGTGATGTTAAAGAGTTCGCGGATGGACAGACATCGTTGTGATGGAACGATTACCGCTGAAATGTTTGCCGAAGACTGAAGGGTCTCTTCCAGCATAATGAGATAATAGCTCTTTGAAATTTCGATAAAAATAATGTTAAAATGAACGGCCGTGCGAAGAGTGACAATGATTTGATATATGCCGATTTTCTTGATGGTGGTTGTTCGAATGGGAGGTGCGTCAAGGCGAACGGTTATAATGTGAATGAGAATTGAAGATGGAACTTGCACATCTTTGTGAAATGAGATATCGATTCGACTTTCCACAATTTGACATCTTTCGCCGTAATAGCCATCGGGACAAATGCATGTGTAATTATGCTCGGCCATTCTTGCATCGGTCGGCACACAGGTTCCGCCATTATGACACTTACCGAGCCAACAGGAGGAGCGAGTCAGAAAGCATCGAGGTCCGAATTTGCCGAGTGGACACACGCACATCGATGGTCCCACACACAGCGATTTCGACGAACATTTGCACTCATGTTTAATTGTGCATCGAGATCCAGACCAGCCATGATAACATCGACAAAAGAAATCGTTCGAATTCTCATATTTTAAGCATTCCCCATGACTACAACTAAGCGAGCAACCTTTAGCTTGATGTACTGGAATGTGTAACAAAGTAGCAAGGCGATGTACAGGTAAGAAAAAAAACAAAAGTGAAAAATGCCAGCTCGCACGGAACTGTAGTGATTGCTTGTTGTATATATCGATGCGCACCGAATAAATATGGTTGGCTTTTTTCGGTCGAGTTGAGTAGAGCAAATAGAGACTGAATTTAGTGTTACAATCGCGAACTGAGAGATATTCAATTTGTTCATGAGAATTGATGTCACCTTGATCATCGACGAGAGTTATCACAATAGCAAAAGCGGTGTGTAGATCCTCGAGTTCAGCTCCCAGTTGCATGGTTAAACTGACACGCTGATTTTGATACTGGCACAAATGACCGTAATAGCTGGGTGGGCAAAGGCATTGATCCGTGAACTGCTCATCTCCAATCCATGTGAGAACATCAAGTCCTCGGTTGCATCGCCACATCCAAATATTGTCACTAGTAGTGGACAGCGGCTCGATTTTTATCGTTTTGTGTACTGGCAATGGATGCAAAGGTACAGAATAGGTGTTAACCGATGAATTAAGTTTAAAATAAACGATTGCCTTTTTTGTATCATCTGTGAGTGTGCAGAGAAACGATTCAACTTCAGTGCGATTGTCCACTCGATCATCATGACACATCCAGAAAGTTGGACCGTACTTTGTGCAAAACTTTCTATCATCTTCAAATTCGCAATGCTTCACGTTATCGCAAAGGTCGTTTGGCATGACACATTTAGTATCATTCCGACACCAAAAGCGACGAGTCGGATAATGAGCCTCCATGTTTCGACATAACTGTCGCTCATCCGAAGCCCCAAGGCAGTCGACAATTCCATTATCAACTTGTGCAATTGGCAAACAAGTTAAATTGTAGGTGACAGGTGAAACGCACATGTGTTCTAGTGATGGGCATGTTGACGGATGACAGTTGACTTCATCAGTTCCACGAGGGCAATTCCAGACTTGATTGCAATGAGTGTATGTATTTATGCACGGCCATTGATCACATTCTGTCTCGTCCGTTTCGTTTTGACCGTCGATTTCCACAAATGCCAATTCTTGAAATCCGTCACAGATCGTTTGAAATGAGATATGTTCGGCACTTTTTTTTCTGCTAGTAAGTTCATCTTGTTCTCCTGAACAATCAAAACTTCGATCACTGACAAGGTGCGGCGCGATGCATTTGTTCTCGCCAGTGCATTCAAATCGGTGTTTGTCGTTCAATGCACAACTCTTCTCATATTGCTCATCGTCGCCCTTGATACAATCACGAATGCCGTCGAGTAAACGATGTTTTGAAATGAATTTCGATGAGTTTTCACAATGATATAGCGTGAGCTCATTCTTGTACTGCATGATTGTCTCAGAGCAAATACGGAAAATGTCGCTGACATCTTTGATGAAGAGCTGCCAACTGGAATATTTGTTTTTTCCTAAGTTCAAATCTCGTAGCTGACAACACGCTGATTCGCTAATTGAGAGTGAACAGAAAAAAATGCCAGAACATGTTTCCTTATTGTAGCAAATGTATTCCGGGAGTCTATTGTCAAGTGTCTGATTGATTGCATAAATGAAATGCACGTGATTGAAGAGACCAGGCCCGAAAGGAAATCGGAGCAGAGGCGGGCAGCTTCGCACGATGGCCAGCTCACAAGCATTATTAGCACAAAAAAGCGAACAATCAATGTTCTTGACATAAGCTCTAAATTGTGTGAGGCAGTTCATGGCAAGCCAACATTCATCCTCACGTTTATCGGAAGGAAACGTGTACATGGCTTGTGGCAAAAGATGATTTCGCATATTATTACATGGTTTCATTCTAGAAGCGATGCATTGTCCATCACCGCACACTAAAGCGGTCGTTAGTCCCAAATCCATCGACGACCTGCATGTGGCTTCTTCGCAACGAAATGCAGGATCACGGTGGCATTCATCTGGATATAAAGGTAACGTATCTGCAATTTGGGACATTATAGGTTCATCTGTTCGATCTTGACAATCGGGATTGAAAGTATCATCTCGAAGAAAACTCTCGGGAATGCAATGAGCACCATTGTGGCATCGATATTCATTCTCGCCACATTCGTTTATTTCCAGTTGCCAGCAATGCTCCTCATCCTTAGCATCAATCTCACAATCAATGATCCCATTGCACACTTCTCTCCAGTCAAGACAGGAGAATGGCGGGCCACGATCACACTGTAAATGTTTGTAGCATGTCATTGTCTCAGCTTGTCTGTTTTCATTTTTCGCTTCAAATGTGCTTGCTACAATATCGGAGAAACTCCATGCTTGATTGTCAGTAAACAAATACTGACACCGAGAGCCGAACCAAGTACTAGGACAGTGGTAGAATACTTCATTAAATGATAAACCATCTTCTAAATATATTTGATATCGCTCAACAAGATCAATAGGTACCGACATTGTATACAATTCTTCACTAGTAAAATTCTGCAAGCGCAGGGCAGCAAAAGTTTCGCGATGAACCACAAGATTTTCCTTATCAGCAATCGCTAACCAATCGGATGCATGTGCAGGTCGAATGCAGTAGGAAATAAATTGATGATGTCTTGTATAGGGCTCCGCATACTCGACAATGTCATCGAGTACATAGTAGTAAAGACAGTGGTGCTGTAAAGATTCAGCGTTTGCATCATCCGTTTCGTATACGTGGAATTTAGGCCACTCGTCTATTGAATAAGCCCGGACATGGTACACTAACAGAAGCACAAGCTGCATCAACATCATATCTCGCACATTAATGAATGAATGCATATTTTATCGATGGCATGAAACTTCATACTACTTCTATTGACAATCTAAATATTTGTGACAAGCAAGCGCGGCACGTTCGACAAAGTCTGAATTACAACTAATATTACTTATAGATCGTAGTATGCTTATGGAGGTTGAGCACTAAAAACGCGCAACAATTCCATTGAAAGACCTAACTGGAAGCTAAGAAGTCGCAAGGCTGGCAGCATAAGCACATCGTCGCATAAACAACATAAACATTCAAGTAAGAGGGTGTGGGTGGGTGTGGATGTGGATGTAGGTGTGGGGGTGGGGGTGGGGGTGGGGGTGGGGGTGGGGGTGGGGGTGTGAGTGTGAGTAGATGTAGATACTCTGTTTCTTGACACTCACACCCACACTCACCGCCCACACCGACAACCACACCCACCACCCACACCCACATCCTTGACGTTTTTATTCCACGAATACAAAATGTGTAAGTCGAGTCTTTCTTGAATACAAAAACTTTTAATGTTGTTAAAGTAAGTTAATAGATCAATCAATAAGAATGATGGCAAATTGTACACGTTAGTAATCATGATTTATTCAATAATACCAAATTTTCTTGTATATCGAATTTCGAATATGAAAAAAAAATTTCATGAAAAAGCGAAAATAAGCGAAACATCAGGAAAAAGCAGAAGAGACGATAACCGTGACCGTGGTACTGATTCTACCGTATCAAAATATCATGCTGCTATGATACAAAATGTTGCGGTGAAAATGTTCTGATTATTAAGAGCGCATTTCCACAAGAACAATTCCAGTCGGGTGAAACATGAAGCATGAGTCACTATTGGCTTGTTTGTAAATAGCAACGTGCGGCAGGATGCGTTCGAAAACCATATTTTCCAGTAGTTTTTCATCAATTCTCAGCAACCTCTTGCCCAAAAAGAAGCTGAGTAAGCTTAATGCTTTCTCACGTTCGGACTCCTCCTTTGAATTGACATTTTTTAGACAGCTAATGTCCCCGTAATTATCGAGATAGATTATGTTAAAGTGTATGGAAGGCATCTGGGAAACAAGTTTCTCTAAAGCTTGTCGCAAATGATGAGTGTTGCATTTATAAATGGGTGACAGTTGGTCGAGCCCCGCAGCCTGAATGATTTGAGCCATACCACTTGGGGATTTGTGAACAGCAAGCAGCTTTCCTTTTACTGTTAATCTGTTGATAAGTCGCACAAAAGTCGACTCAAGACAATCGTGCATAAAATACAGTACATGGGTGCACAGAATCAGATTGAATTTCTCATCTTTCTGTCTATTCTCATAGTCATCGAGATCGATCTGTTCCAAATGGAAATGGTAGCGAGATATAGATGAATATGACGAAATATTTTCTTTGAATAAATCGAGTCGGTATTGATTTGGTTCAAGACCAATATATTCAATATCAAGTAGAGGAAAACGTCGAGCAATTATGTCTAGTAGATCCAGATCAAATAGACCATCGCCGCAGCCGACAGATAACAAGTGTCAACTGTGGGTTGTATCCGAAACATATTTATCAATGTTGTCATTAAAGTAGGCAAGTGTATCACGCATAGTTAGTAATGATGAGTAAGGAGTAAGTCCCTTTTGATAAAATGGATCCTCTGGTGAAAGATCTACCAGATTGGTGGTGAACGGCGATAACATAGACAATATGTTCTTTGTCTTGTTAATGTAAATAATGAAGCTAAAACGTCTACTATAGATCTAACACGAAAGATTTATTCGTTATTCGTCGTCTCACGATGTTTAAATGCGCAAAAAAAGTGCACAGAATGCCTTAACACAAAAGAAAAAATGGGTAGACAAGATAGTGAGCGAAGAAAAAAGAACGGAGAGAAGAGATAAACTTGGCATGGTCAAGAGCCGATAATGCATATGAAAAAAGATAGTACCAAATGAAAGAAACAAAAATATGCTTTGCTGAGGAATAGATTCAGAGAGGTAGAGTGGGTGTGGGTAGGTGTGAGATGTGGGATGTGGGTGCGTCTGTAGGTTGCGAGTGTAGATGTGGATGTGGTCATTTGTTTCGATGTGGTTCTTGTCTTCATCCGCACCCACACCTACATCCTCGATTGATTTTATTTGGTAATGTGTTTCTTCAAATTTTTGTGAGGCGAAAATTCGTAAACAAAAATGATCGAAAAACCATAGTGTTTAACAAATAGATATTTGGGTGTGGGTGTGAGAGTGTGAGTATCGGTGTGAGGGTGTGAGTGTGGGTGTTAGTGTTTCTAGGTCAACACCCACACCCACACCCTGATACTGAACGCCCTCTTTTCTATTACAGAGGATAAGTGTAATTTATACTTAATGACGAAAAAGTGTGTGTGAATTATCTCGAACAGCGCATGTATTATTTTGAATTGGTTAGACAGACAGAGAGAGATCATCATCACATATTTATTCGTACATCACATACACTCTCTCTATTAGAAAAAAGAATTATAATAAAATTTTATCAATGTAAATCGCATTATCTAACTGTCTACCATTATATATTACATTGGTGTTTTTTTTTTATTAGGTTGAGGAAAAAGTTCGTGCGCCGTGTTAATGTGATGTAGTGACTAAGCAGTCACGTGTCTGTCTACGTGGCCATCTCTATCTATCTATTGTTCAGTAGTGCATGTACCTTCTAGAACTTTCTATGCACTCTACCCGGACATTTGACATGTTATTGCGTAATGTTATTGCGCAATTTTCATACTATATATACCAGTGTTTTCTGTTTGTCACTGTCATTTTCCCAATCTGTCACCCAGCGTTCACTTGTAAATAAACCGGCTCTTCTGAATCGTGTTATTCTTCTGCTCGACATCAATCTCGGCCTGAAGACGTGACAGTTAAAATAATGATTTTTTATATATTTTTTTTTTGTGTTTTTGATCTGGTTTTGTGGCTATTACGAAAATTTATTGATTTTTTTAAGATGTCTGATTACGAAATCACAAATTTTGAGCTTCACGTATTGCTGCGTCATTATTGGAGAAAGAATTTGGATGCAAAAGCAGCTGCCAAAGCAATTTGCGACGTTGAAGGTGAAGGTACGGTGGCACCGCGAACTGCACAGAAATGGTTCAAGCGTTTCAATGAAGGCGATTTTGATCTTGAAGACAGGCCACGTTCCGGACGACCAACGGTTTTGGACGAAGGAGATTTGCAAGCCGCTTTGGATGTTGAGCCGTTATCAAGCACATGCGAATTGGCTGAAGAACTTGGTGTCGATCAGAAGACAGTTTGGAATCATCTCAAGCAACTTGACTTTGTCCACAAAAAGCCACGACAAGATCCACACGAGTTGACCGAAGCACAAGCCGCCAAACGAGTCGAAATTTGCCGCCAATTGCTCAACAATCCGTTGGATGACCGTTTTTGGAAGCGAATTGTGACATCAGATGAGAAGTTGGTCTACCTGGTCAATCACGATCGAAGCAAGCGATGGGTCCCAAAAGGTCAAACTCCTCCATCCGTTCCGAAGCAAAATCAATTTGGAAAGAAGATCATGATTTGCGTTTGGTGGAACTTCGAAGGAATCTTGCATTTTGAACTTGTGCCGAATGGTGGCGCCATCAACGCTGAACTTTACTGCGAGCAACTTGATCGAGTCTACGATGCGCTGGTTGAAAAGTACCCAAGTCTTGTTCGTCGAAAACGCGCTTTGTTTCAACAAGACAATGCAAAGCCGCATACCGCCAGAAACACCAGCAAGAAGTTTGAAGAATTGGACGGTGTCGAAGTTCTGCCGCATCCAGCCTATAGTCTAGACGTTGCTCCATCTGACTACGGTCTCTTCCGATCAATGCAGCACTTTATGAAAGGTCGCCGATTTGAGTCCTTCGATGAAGTTGAAGAAGCATGTCAAGAATTTTTCGATTCAAAGCCGAAGGAGTGATACTTTGACCAAATTCGAAAGCTTGCAGATCGTTGGCAGAAGGTCGTGGACAATGATGGTCTTTATTTTGAAGAATAGTTGTTGTTGTTTTTGAATAAATTCATGCATAAAAAATCATTATTTTAACACGGGGCACGAACTTTTTCCTCAACCTAATACAACCTATGCAAATTAAAGTTGAAACAATAATACAAAAACCACAAGCAACGGTACGGTGTCTAGATATCATATTTAATAATAAACTCAACTGGAGATCTCATATCAAGCATATAGAATCCAAATTGGCATCTCGAATAAGTCTTTTACGCTTTCTGTCTCGTTCTACTTCAGAACCAAATATTAAAACAATGTTAAATTTGTTCAAATCCTTAATTAGAACAATTATGACGTATGGTTCTCATGTCGTATTAACAGCAGGTGATAAAATTTGAGAACGGCTACAAGTGGTACAAAATAAAGCCTTAAGAGTAGCACTTGAAGTACCATTTTATACATCTATAGAATACATTCATCGGCTTAGCAACATCCCAAAAATTAAGGCACATGCTACTGTCTTACTTAAACAAGCAATTTCAACAGCTCAAAATTTTAAAGATAAAATATCCGAAACAAATCTGATGCACATTATGTCACAGCTATAAAAAAAAAAGAAATCTAACTGCCAAAAAAAAATTATTTAGGATATAAGATATAAAGTCAAGAGCCCTATACTTTTTCTTATGTCCTCTTTCTTGCGTTGTTATATGTACTGCAGATTTATTAGTAAATAAATTGTTGGAACCTCAAGTTTCGTTCTACAAATTGATGTATAAAAACACTTTCTTAAAATTTGAATTAAGATAGTTTGAATCAAAATACAAAATTTGACTACATTAAATATTCTGTACAAATGTTAGTTTTGGTTTTCATCAAAAGTTTGCTCTCAATTAGTCAACTTCAATTTAGAAAAAAATTCTGATCATATATTTAGAGAGAACATCAAATTCTGATTTTAACCGGAGTATTTTTCATTTTCTCAAGTTATTTCTAAATGATCGAAAAATAAACAAACATTTTGTACCAAGGTTTTCTTGACAGAGGTTATTTCTCTCTCATCTAATATCCATTTCAAAAAAGAAAAAGGTTGGATATTTTTTGAATAACTTTCGATAGAAACAAGATAGAAAGGTGCAGTTTTCACCGTTCGAAAGACGAACTGAAACTGCATTAAACTGTATATATCACATTTTCTCTAAAATGGTTTCTCAAGGTTTCTGGTCGAGTTTATCAAAAACAAAATATTTAGTCGCGTGAAAGTACCGACAATTTGGTTTTCAGAAGTGCATTAGAACCACCAACTAAAGGTCTTCAAATTGTGCAAACCCAACTTTAGTAGTTCCAATCTATCATGAGTTATATGTTTTACTAAGGTTTTTTCTACCGAATTTTTACGAAAAATCGGCTTCTTTTCGTACTTTTTCACAAAAAGTGTGTCGTTTCAACCTATGAAAAAACATCAATTTTTTAGAAAAAAGTCGACTAAAAACCTTGAAAAACCTCTTTGGAAAAATGTGATATATATAGTTCAATGCATTTCATCTCGTCTGTCGAACAGTGAAAATTGCACCTTTCTCTCTTGTTTCTATCTAAAGTTATTCAAAAAATACCCAATCTTTTTCTTTTTTGAACTGGGTATTAGTGCTGATAATATCTAAATAATGCTTAAGATTTAACAGCTATGCATCAAGTATGGCTCGAATAACATCATGCTGAACTGAAATCTTATCGGTTGAAGAAATAATGCAAAAACACAAATTCTTTGATGTCGACAAGCTTTGGTCAAAAGTTTTAAATACTGTAGTGAGCGTAAAATACGATTTTTTTTTTTACAAAAGATACGCTGAGAAATTTTCAGTTCCCAGTAACTGATAACGGTAATTTTCCTCTTCTAGTTTTGAGTTTAAATCGCTACTATGACTGTCACTGTTATCATTACATCCTAAAAAATACGAAGAATCTTACTAGACGGTTCATCCAACTTCTTCCTCTTGAATATCTAAAACTGTTCATGCGTTAACACTTGACACGTTAAAAAAAGTTGCATTATGTATCCTAGTTATACATATCAAGTGTCAATAGATGACCGATTTTAGACACTTCATTAAAATAAATGTAAGATATAGACGCTAGATATGTCTTGCCTAAGTGTTTTAATTTTTTAGAGTCAAACAATACCCTCTAACGAATCTTTTTGCTTTTTATTTTTTACTTCGGATACTCAGTCCTTGCACATCTGGAAAAATATTTTTTTTGCATATTATTTGATCGTGCAAAATTCACTGTCAAATACCAAATATATTGACTGAAGAGAATAAAAACAAACAAGAATAGCAAGAAACAAAAGGAAAATCAAAAAAAGAAAACAACCAAAGTAAATGTCACTACATTACAGAGTTAATTAATCGTAATCTATTAGACAGTAAACAAGAAAAAGAAGCATTAACAAGAAGCTGTGTCTGGTGATCAGTTAAGCATTTAAAAATCGTATTGAATTTGGAAGAATCTTTCAGATGCAAGAAGTCAATAATGATATTTGGTTGCTTGATTAATTGTATTACAAAAGCAGATCTATTTCTTTGAGTTTAAAGCATCATGATTAGAAGAAAAGTGAGAAATAAACACAAACAGATTGATCGAATGAAGTAATCTTGTTTATCAATGTCCAGTTCCAACAACACTTGGATTCCAAATACCTTGTCTCAGCATAGCTTCATTACCTCCTGGCCATGGTGGCATTGTAATTGCTACTGCTACAAGAGTTCGTCGTCCAATTGTACGAAATTGAAATTGTGTACCAACTGGTATAGTAATACATACATTAGCACCAACTGTTACAATTTCTTCTCTATCATTTTGTTTACGCCAAAATTCACCATGTCCAGATAGAAAATACCATATTTCAGAAACAGTTCGATGTTCAACAGCATTTGATGTCATTCCAGGAGGAAGAGAAAATTGTGCCATACTACCTCCAATTGTTGTTAATAAATTACGAACTAATGATCCATCAGGTGCAACAACATCAGGATTACATGGTAAACGTTTAGTTTGAAATGGAGGAATAAAAGATGATTGATTATTAGATGTAGATGTTTCTGTTGTAAAGCCTATTGTCCGTGAATCTAAAGAAAGATAAACAGAGAGTAAATGTTATTGAAAGAATAGAAAGAAGTATTTACCAAGTTTGTTCAATTTTTTAGCAATATGATTATCAGTAATTATCGTATGAACTAAAGAAGAAACATGATTTTGTCCAATCGATCTTGACTTCGTAACAAAACTTACCTGCAGCTCCTCGATATTGGTTGTCTACAGTAGAAATGGATGTAATAGATTGATTATTATGAGTACTTTGTAATGATATTTGACTAGTGAATTGTATATTGCAGAAAACATTAAAAATAATAATAATAATAATAATATTGGTTAACATTATAGACAATTGTATTTGAAAATAGGAGATTAATTTAAGAACTATATCGTATACAATAATATGAAACAAATAGAAACAAAATGATTAAATACTATTGAGGCAAAAACAAAAAAAAGAAACAATAAGAACTTCTATTATTTCCAATTGTGACTATACAATAAAATGCGCTTAATCAAAGGAAAAACACAGAATTTCTTGTAATTATCTAGGACTGATAATGAATAAAATAATTAATATCGACAATAATCAGGTTTTAATGGACCATCAGAATGTACATCTATCCCCCGAGCAAAATAAGTGGTACACCTAGTTTTCAATATTTAGTTATCTAAAAGGTGGAACTTATATCTCATATTTATACCATAAATACTATGTGGCAGTGCCTAACTATATAGAGTGTTTCATAAGTCTTGGGACACGACAAAATTTATTGATATGGACACACAGAGCAATGTCCAACCATTATGTTTCTATATCAAATTCGAGTACTCGTGATGATCTTTCAAATAATATATTATTGCAGAAGATCTTTCCTTATAATAATAAAAATATAAACATAATAATGTAATGATGAATTTTTCGAAATCGACCACCAACCCAGTGAAAAATATTGATCAACATAAACGGTAAAGAACGTGTTCCACTTTCGTAGAAAACTTTTTTTAAGAAAAAAAAACGCTCTACATAAAAAGTGGAATGCGTTCCAAAATGGAACGGTCAAGAATGCGTTCTCACCTTTAAGAAACGTTCTCTTTTCTTATAAAAAAAGGGCTTTCACGTTCGCGGAACGCGTTCTTCACTATCACAGTTTAAAATGATGAAAAACGTGATCCAATATCAGTTTTCCCTATGAGAATCCCCGAGGAGTTCCAAATGATTGATAAAACCTCAAAGGGACATTTGAAAAGCTAGGTAAAAAAAATGAAAAATCCTTATAGATTGCCTAGGGGCTACGAAGCTCCAGCTCCCAGGCAATCTGCAAGGATTTCTCGTTTTTTTTGCCTAGCTTTTCAAATGTTCCTTTGAGGTTTTATCAATCATTTGGAACTCCTCGAGGATTCTCATAAGAAAAGCTGATCTAGGTTGCATTTTTCAACGAAAGAATATGAGAAGAGATTTATTAGATTTTTAAACCCATACACAAACCCTTAACAAAGATAAATCGGGACACCGTTAAATCTACCAATAAAATTTATATACCTTAACTAAGAAGCATATTCTTATCTAAAACAAATTCAACAAAGAAAATATTTCTCTATCTACTCAATCTGAAATCATGGGTCGCTGCCTATAATTAAACCCCACGGAACAAAGCTGACTGCTTCTCTTAAGATGGAATAAAAACTATCTCTAACTCTACTAGATGGAAAAATGATTGTTTTTAATAGAATGGAATGAAAAATAAGAAAAACTAACTCTAACTCTAATAGATGGAAAAAATGATTATTTTCATTGGAATGAAATAAAACTAGATGAATCTTAACTCAATCTTTACCATATAAAAAATGATTCTTTTTATTAAGATGGAAAATAACGAAAGGAAAACTAACTCTAATTATACTAGATGAAAAAAAAATGATTTTTCTGATTAAAATCAAATAAAACTAAAGAAACACTAACTTTATCTCTATTGAATGAAAAAAAATGACTATTTGTATTAAGATCGAATAAAACTATAGATAAACTAACTCTATCTCTATTAGATAAAATATAAATGACTACTTCTATTACGATAGAATAAAAGCAAAAGAAAACAAATTGCGAAGTATACTAATTCGTCAATCATATCATTTAGTTTTACTCAAAAACAATAGTGAATCTTTTCACCTATACACAACGTCATTATCAACACAAAATGATAGAAAGTGCAAAAATATGTACAAAATTGTTCTTTTCTTTTGTTCTGTCCTGACTATTGACAAACGTTGCAATGGAAAGTGGAGATAATATTTTGATCGCATTGCAATGTTTATCAATAGTGAGAAAAGGACAATTTTGTACATATTTTGCACTTTCTATCATTTTGCGTTGAGAATTACCGTGTGTATATAGGTGAAAAGGTTTACTATTGTTTTTGAATAAAACAAAATAAAATGATTGACGAATTAGTATACTTTGCAATTTGTTTATTTTCTTATATCTTGCCGAATAATATAAATAAAGGAAAACTAACTCTAACTCGACTAAGATGAAATAAAACTAAAGAAGCATTAATTTATCTCTATCGAATGAAAAAAATGATTTTTTTGATTAA
>CAJNOL010002536.1:0-37108 GCA_905250125.1 Rotaria sordida | reverse complement strand
CAGTTGATAAAAGTGAAGAGTGAGAGTAAGATTGAACAACGATATATACAAGTGTGAGGGACATACATAGTGGTGTATAACTTCGTATGTTAAAGAAGAGTGGTATTATTGAAATAAAAGAGCAAGTGATAGCGACAAGTAACGAAAGTGTGAAGGAATCAACAGAAGCCAAGACAAAGTCAAGAGCTTAGTAACTTCAATTATTATTCTTATTTATCCATTCCTCAACATCACATCTTTTTCGTTACAATTGGCGACTCTGGCAGGATGATGATATTGGAATGGTAATAGAACATCCGATTGATAGTTCGTTACCACTTCTAATTCTGAACGACGAACGGTAAGAAGTAAGGGTAGAGATGATGAGTACGTGGAGCTGTGCGAGGTGGAGATATGGCATTGTTGAATGATTGCAATATTGAAGTGAGCAATATTTGCATAGCGAGAATGTCACAGAACATCAGTGAACGTATTAAAGGGCGGCTAGGCCGTAGCCGACTGTGCGTAATTTCGAGCGCACTTTCCTTTGTAACATCAATACGTTTCATATCTCTTCTCGAATATCTTCATGTGTTCTTCACTTCGGCCATACTCTTTCGTTTTCATTCTTAATCATCACTGAATTCATGTATCTCTGATCGAAGTCGATCATCATCATTAATATGAACAGTATCGTTTTGATCGGTTTACAAATGCAATGCAAAGGAAACGATCATTCAAATGCCAATTCTTATATGTGTAAAATTTCAAAAATATGACGACTTATGCTCAATCTTGACGAATTTGGACGGATCATGATGAACTATCGAATTGCGATGAATTTTAATTAATTATGAATGAAATATAAGATACTCAACAGCATATCAATATTATGAGCAATAATCATGTATTATAATTCAACTACATTATCTCCATTGCTGTTACAACAAACCGGTGTTGATGACAATGAATGAAATTGTACATGCTCCTTAAGCAATTTCAATTCGTGCGTCATCAATAACCTGGCACGATTGACTACAGCGGATACAACAGCGATATTTTCTGATCGAAAGAATTGTTATCGTTAAAACAGTATACTAATCTATATTAAGTTAATATCAACAATACTCATACGCTATGATAGTGGCGATAAAGAGCGATTATTAATGATTTGACCATTGAATCGGTCTGAAAGAAGTGAGCTGAAAGATATGGTATTGTAGAGTGGCAATATCACAGAACATCAGTGAACGTACGAAAGGACAGCTAGTTTGCGGGCTGATAGTGCAAAGGTCCAGCACTTTCCCTTTTTAACATCTGTACGTTTCATGTTTTTTGTCTCAACTTTCTCCAACCTTTTCAGTTCAATCGCATTATATTTCGCTCCCATTACAACAAGTCAACGTCGACTTTAAAAAAAACAGCTTATGATTTATTGTGAATAAAGATGATTTTTATGATTTTTGATGAATTGTTACAAATGCTGATTATTTTTCATAAATTAAATGATATGACTTACGATGACAAATATACATGAATTTATGAACGAAGGCCAATTATTATGAGTTTTTATGGAGCGATGTGTATCATTATGAATTTTGGTGAAGCAATATGAGTTATTGCGATTTATTATTAACGATGAAGCAGTATGAAGAAAAATATGATGAATTATGTTCCATCTGGATGAATTTTGATAGATGATGACGAATTATGATGAACTCCACATTGGCGATGGCAGTTTGATAAATCAAAATATTAGTGACGGAAAATAAGAATTCATGATTCAGTTACGACGTGGTTGAAGAAGATGCAAGCTGAAAGACATGGTATTGTAGTGCGACAATATCACAAAACATCAGTGGACGTACTTAAGGACAGCTAGGACAGGGCTGATAGTGCGAGGCTGCGCGCACTCTTCCTTTTGTACATCGGTACGTTTCATGTCTCTTCACCTTAAATATTCTCAATTGTCTTCAACTCAATCAAATTATTTTCCGCTTTTATTATGATAGCTTGGTGTCAATGATACTGAAATACTATTTAGAAATGAAGATCATGTGTGAAGAGAGCAAATGCAGAACCAGAATGGCAGGGAGGCAAAGCGAACGACATATGAAAATCACGAAAGCAACTGAGAAAGATGACGTTACTCTTTTGGTGTCCAATACAATATGGACTAACATTTCTCTGTGTCGAATGTTTGATTCGGTGGAATATTATTGAAGATATCATGTTGCATGAACCGGTTGAAAATCGGGTATTATTTAAATTCCCATTTCTTGGGTTGTTTTTTTTTCTACTTTCTACTATTTTTCTTGTGCTCTACTCAATGAAGAGTGAGTACAATAAATTCATTTTTTATGCTGTCTTGTACTTAACTCAAAGAAGAGGATGTACAACAGTTTTATTTTTGTTTGTATGCTGTCATGTACTTAACTCAAGGAAGAGTATGTACAACAGTTTTATATTTTTTTTCGTACGCTGTCTTGTGCTCAATTCAACGTAGAATGAGTATAACAGTTTCTTTTTTGTATGTTGCTTATACTCAACTCAATTGAAGAGTGAGTATAACAATTTCATTTTTTTTGTACACTCGCGTTAAATGTGTCTCACTTTTCAACGCCTTGTGTTTCTGATTACCGACTCAAATCTTGTAGACGCTCAGGAGCGCGTCTCAATTGAGGAGGGAGATGTGCCAATGGGCATATCATCTTATATGATATCTTTACTTTCTCAGTGTGTTCTTGTACAATCAATGTTACGTGTGTTCATAATCGCATTACTCTTACGTTTATGTATGCTTGATTGAACCTTATTCTCTTGCTGCCGTAACGCGCTTCTCATTCTCCATTCACTCGTATATTATATGTATTGCTCTCATCTGTGTTCTTACTCGATTGTTCTTCTATATCTGTTCTCTCCTTGGCTTCACCACTTGTTCATTCTTACATTGTTCTCTCCTTGGCCTCATCACTTGTTCATTCTTACATTGCATAATCTTCTGTTATATCTTTCTTATTTTCTTTCCTCCCCTTATATTGTATTATCTATTCTCTCTCTTCTCTCCCAGCTCTCTCCTATATAAGCTCATGTTGTGTATGAGAGTGTTACATTTGGATGTAGTGCACAGTCGAATAAACATCATGCTCACAATGAGATTAAAGACATTAATGCGCCTCTCCATTTGTCATAACGAAAATTATATATATCTATAGATATATATAGTTGTCGTTACACTGTATAATTAGATTGATAGTAAAAAGCAATGGCATAAAAGATAAGTTATGGTTTTATGCTGCTTTTCTTCTCATACATAGTCAGTGTCTTATTTATTGTCTACTGGAACTTTATAATGAAGATATGCAACATATAAGTTATAAAAACTATTTGATTTGTTGGTCGACCTTGAAGAAAGAAAAACAAAAAAGTTATATTAATATTTTCTTTGTCGTGATTTCTTTTTCAAAACTGACGACCTTTGATCGTTTTCTTAAACTAATAATTTTGTTGTCAAATAATTGACTATTTGTATTTGTACACAAAAGAAATAAATTACATTTGGATTAAAAAAAAATTCGAGTACTCATGTCAGTACGGCACTTAATATAAAACGTTTATTTTCATATCACATTTCTAACCATTTACGTGTATAAGATAGATATGCCCACCGCGCCCAAAACCTACATGTATCTCTACCATACGACGATGACATGCATAAAACTGTTTCGAATTCTACTAGTGTGATTGTATTGAACAACGTAGAATGGTTGTTACTAGCGCATGAGATTTATGCAGTATCGGAGTGTCTAACTTTTCGGACTCTGAAATTCTGCGCATATTCATAAAGTTTTTCAAAATACTCCAAAAGAAACTGTCACTCACTGGCTGCAGTGGACTTTTCTGCTAGAAGAGTTTATGAAATATTATTACAAGACTTTAGTATAAGTCTTGAATTTGAACAATGTTATAATTCCTAGTTATTTAAATCTCTTGTCTGATTAGAACTCTATCGATTACATATATTTATTTGATATATTTATTTGCAACGTGTAAGAATTGAACATGGAATACAATCAATTGCGAAAGTATGACGTAATAATAAAATTTATCTAAACTTTTTCAAAAAATTATTCAGATTTTTTCATAAAGTTGCTTGGTAGATATTGTGTCATTCTTTTACGTTTAACTTCGCAACATAATTATTCAGTTTGAATCACGTCATACTGAGAGAAACAGCGAATATCAATAAAGCATTTTTTAAAGATTATCTGTATTTCACAAATTTGACAATAGATGATTCTTTTTTACTTTTAGCATTCTGTGTTCGTTTCTATTCTGCAGTCTCTTCATTTACCTTAAATATTGAACAGATAAAGGACTGGGGCGCATAAGACTAGGCATGGACAAGTCCAGTTAACTGGGTATATATTTAACTGATCTATGATTTATTGAATCATCGATAGTTTTTCTTGTGCTAGTATATTACAATTATCTAATTCTGGTATTCTTAACATATTGATAAGAATCCAAATTTTGACCAAATTTAGTATTCTTCTGTTATTAACGAGCTAATTACCATATCACCACTAATTATCAAAATATAAAAGTTTCTTATTTATTAATCATCTACTTCTGAAAGTATCATTGACAAATAGTTTTCTCATATGATCGTGTTTTGCGATACTTTCTATCGCTGAGAATAGCTATTTGACATATTATATTTATTTTACTGTTTATCTAGTAATAAATTGGAAAGAAAGAATATTACTTATCATAACAACACTTAAAGAATTTAGACCGATTTTATACAAGTGCTGGAAAATTATAATTAATTCAGAGAGCCTTTGTTTCTTGAATACTGATGAATACCAGTCATATAGTCTGTATCTATACTATTTTTAAATAGTACCAATACTATAAAACGATCCCTAGAAACAGACATTATTTCTACAGAACTCATACTCTGGTGACAACATTCATGTGATATGAGATATAAAATGCAATATTGATATTGATGTGTATGTTTATTATATGCAGCTGTTGAATAAAGTATTCAGATGTAAACTTATATTAGACAGAATTTTCTATATTCATGAGGATCCTTCAGAGAGTTTCGACAGTTGACAGTAATTATATCACAAGTTGAGAGACTATTTCTTTGACCCCATATTCGTTCTGTTACTCAGGCAATATTTTCTGAGTCTCATTATAGTGAACTCACTCATTTTGTTTTCCTGTTAAGAAAAGATTCTTTAATTGTTAAGAAGAAATTTTTGAAAAGTGAAGTACTGTGTTCAATTGCGAGACTCAGATGAAATTTCTTGCAAATGCTTACATAATAAAACATGGTGATAAAACCAGTGATATGAATTGCAACAGTTGGCTAACAAATAATTTTAACTTATATGTCGAATAATAAGTGAATTAAATAGTATATATTTTATCAAACAGAATACGTAAAAATAAGAAAGTACACTTTGTTGTAAAAGAAAGAAATAAAATCAGAAAGAAATATATTCATAGTTATACACACTGATTATATATATATCTATAACATATTTCCATTTTATAATGGTTCTGTTTGTTACGATCATCAGATCAAAACATAGGTTGTTACTAACTAAAGTCATATAAGAAATGAATTAGTTGTTTCTATATCAAGATTTCAGCATAAAACTATCTTTCATATAAAAAATGGAATATATAGAAAATAAACTATGAAACAACCTAAAATACCATAAAAATTAAAAAAATGTGTAACTTTGACACATACATCAGGTCGAATTTGTATTATTAATCATCGAGTTTATCCTAAAAAGAAAATCATTAGGAAATGTTGTTCATGTAATTAAGTATCAGGTGTTTAACGATTTAGTTTATATTCGAGAACATAGATTTAAGTAAAGATTCGATTTTATGTATTTTAATTAAATGATGACGAACAGATGAAGTGGACCAATTATTTCTACGTCGCTAAATTACTTTATCGGTAAGCTTTAGGGAAAGTTGATATGTTGGTATATTGTCAGAGGGGTAAAAATACGTTTCTTTCTTCCAATTAATAACAGATGCACTTCTCATCGGTGACATCTATATTTATTTTTTCCCAAAAAACAAATTCAAAAGATTATCATATAATATGCTCTAGAACGAGCAAAGCAACATTATAAGAATATGCTCATTGCTAACATATCTCATTTCACTAATAATGCATCTTGAAAGAGGCCTGTTTCCAGAGGAACTGACATGCTAATCTATTTTTATTGAACAACAATAAAGAGGGCTGCACAAGCAAAAGGTTTTCAGTCTAAAAATCAAGTTTAGAGAAATAGCTTAGTAATAAGAAGTATTTCATTCGATTGTAAATTAAATTTAGAATTTTTTGATACCTAAATTATAGTATGATATTTTTTGGGCCAAAAATATAAATCAAGTGCATAAGTGACTTCAGAATCTGATAACTGTGGGCACCGTTTAAGGGAAACAACCGTTTAAGGGAAACAATCGTTTAAGGGAAACAACCGTTTAAGGGAAAATATGGACACCATTGTAGAGGCACATGGAATCATTTAATGGCGACTGGTTTAGCACAAAAATCTAGCCATAAATAGAATATATGGACTTTCGAAAAATAGAATTATGTATTATTACTTCTGTTTTTATCATAATATATTCATTTTTGAGATTTTTGAGATTACATTTAAATGTTCAACTTGTTCTATCAATTTACTCCTGTGTTTTGATTGAGATACTTGTTTAGTGCCAAATTTAAGTTATCCTATGAGATAAGTCGACTTGTCTCATGAGATAACTCGAAATATTAAGAATAACTTGCTCAAACATACGAGGCGACTTATCTCATAGGGTAAGTCGAGTTATCTCATAGAATAAGTCAGAATACTAATCGAGTGAGTAAAAATATTTCAGTTAAAAGAAGCGACTTATCCTATGAGATAAGTCGACTTATTCTATGAGATAACTCGACTCTTGTGGCTGAACTACTTTTTTCCAGTATTTCGAGTTATCCTATGAGACAAGTCGACTTACCCTATAGGATAAGTCAAAATACTAAGTGAACAAGTATAAATGTCTTAATTGAAAGTAGTAACTAATGCTATAGGATAAGTTGACTTGTCTCATAGGATAACCCGAATTCTTTGCAAAATGGAATGTCTCGATAGCAAGTTACATCTGTTTAAATTTATAAAAAATTCTGTACTAGTTTTTTTTTCAATTATTGACATATTTTTAAGAGTAATTTAATACAACAAGATGTGTTCCAATTCATGTAACCAATCAGATTTACCATGTGTGCCTCTATAATGGTGTCCATATTTTCCCTTAAACGGTGACTACAGATAACAAAAGTGTGACTCATCTAGGGTCTGATAGCTTACCAGTGTATTCGTATTTTTGTACGACGTTTTTTTCATTTCTGTTTTTTATTGATCTCTCATCTTTAGTCATTAATGACGATACAAATAAGATATGAATCATTATTTTCAATCGAATATATAAGCAGTGTTACATCATAATCATACTTTTCACATTCACTCGCTTGATAAAGATTAAATTCGAAAGGTCTCGCGTTAATAATTATTTATTTATTTATTTAATTCTTCCGTCTTTCTATTCCTAACTCCTACTTTTATTCTCTTTTTTTCTTTTTCTTGTTCATATCTCTTTTCCAATAAAAATAAATCAAAAGTAAGACAAAAAAATTAAAAAAAGAAAAAAAATTTTCATATATAAAAAAAACTCATGTTGATTTGTTATTTTTTTAAAAATTGATATATATATACATATATGAAAATAAAGATATAGCAATGAATTAATTATAGAGGAGAACAAGCTAATAGAAAAAGGTAGTTTTTTTGTCTGAAGAAGACGTTAAGATTGATTATTCACGTGTTGAACATCTAATATATATTCAATTATTTCGATTATTTATTCAAATTTCTAAAGTAGTATAATTTCATCTTCTATGTAAATAATAAATTCTGCATATTAGTTTTACGATTTCTTAATAAATTAAAAATATCATTTGAGATTAATAAACACCAAACAGTGCCTTTCGTACTGACAATAAATAGATTAACAGTTATTTGGATCGAAAACAGCCTTCAAATGTTTGAATTAAATGAATGACTTTGTTTTGATTTTGATTACAATCAGTCAGAAATTTTTCTTTCGGAATTGAATACTGATCAAACAGAAGATAATAAAACACCTATATCGAATCTATTTTTCAGAAAAATTTAATGAATATCTAGCAAATTATTTTATAATACCATATGAGACCACAGTTGACACATAGTAACACAAGAATAATCAATTAATGTTATGATATAGCTTGTATTAGGTCTTTAATAGGTTCATATCAGTTTATTAGAATGTGACAAAAAAGAGGGAAGTATTATTCATTTAATAAACTAAAGATCAGATGATTGATGGTCCAGTCCGACTGGACTGGTGCATATCTACTTTGCATGACAAAAACCATTATTTGAAATAGAATGTTATTTTATTCTTTGCATTCAACACTAAAATCAAAAACAGATTATTCATGAGAAACATACGATCGGCTTTGTGCTTGTTTTTGTGATTAGAAGAGTAATGAAGAGTATAGAAATCTTGCACACCTAAATGCACGTCCGCATGTGATTGCGAAAAATGAATGATGAAAAAAAAAGTAAGAGAAAGAGTATTTGCCTGCAAAAAATATTGCATAAAAAAAGGTTAACGAAGAAAAGAAATTTTCCCTGTTTCTTTTTTCTCTCCATGTTTTTTTTGCGATAATTGTTATAGGTAACTACCAGTGACGCAGACGGGGGGGGGGGGGGGGATACTAGGGAGGGGTCCCCCCCCCCCCCCCGAAAAAATTGTTGTGAAAATTTTTAAGCTCATTTTTTAACAATAATAAAATGTTCTTTAAATATATTGTGTTCGGGGTTACTTGTGTTTATCAATTAGCGTAAATTGTTTGTTTATACAGACTCTGTGCTCGTAATGATTATTGTTAATTAAATAAATTATGTACATAATTACAAATATTTTCTAATGTACTCTGATTCATATTTTATAAACAGAACACTTTTCGATTAAATCATTGAAAGTAATGAGTAAAAAACACAAAGATATAAGTACGTATTTCGTATCAAATAAGAGGCCAAGAAGCTATGTTAGTGAAAACAATTCAGAAACATCAACAACGCCTCATTTTTACAATACAAACAATAATAACAGCTCCGACATCATTGATAATGAAGCAATATCAGTCACTGTTTCCTCTTTATCTGCTAGTCAAAATTATGGCATTACTATTGACATACTGACCCATGAAGATGATATTGGTTTATATGTTTCAAATAATACAGCTAAAAATGATTTTCCATTATTAAATCGATTATTGACAAAACCATGGATTCCACCACCAAATTATATTTTCCCGAAAATTGAATAAAATGAAAAAAAAAAGATCAGTTTGTCAACATTCATGGCTTATTAAATATTCTTGGCTTAGTTACTCAAAAATTCATCAAGGTGTTTATTGTCGATATTGCGTGTTATTTTCAAGAAAAGGTGAAAATCAAGCCCTTGGTCAATTTATTAATAAACAATTACGATCGCTGAAAGATGCGATCGAATATTTATCGAATCATGATAAATGTGATTACCATAAGTTTTCTGTGAACCAAGCAACAGAATGTATTTCACGGTATCCTCATGCAAATTCAGATGTGAATATATTATTAAATAATATAAACGAACAACAACAAAATGAAAATAGAAGAGTACTGGCAAGTATAATTAAATGCATTTTATTCTTGTCAAAACAAAATATCGCATTTAGGGGTAATGATAAAGACGAATTTTTAAATGATAACAATATCAATCCCGGTAATTTTACATCATTGGTGTTGTTTACAGCTGAAGCTGGTGATCAAGCGCTACAAAAACATTTAAATCATCATCAAAAAAATGCTACATATTTAAGCTGGCAAACACAAAATGAATTAATTAATATTTGTGCAAGATTAATCAAGAATAAATTATTAAATGAATTAACTACTACACTGAAATTTTATGCTATTATTGCCGATGAAACATCTGATTTATCTGGTACAGAACAATTATCAATTTCAATACGTTTTGTATCCGACGAAAATGATATTTTAATAAAAGAAATCTTTCTTGGATTTGAAGCTCTATCTGCTACAACTGCTGTTGGTATTGCTAAAGCAATCACAACATTTATTCAAACGTCTGATCTTAAAATAGAAAAAATTCGTGGTTTTTTTTTTCATGTTATTAATGAAAGTATACTAACTTTGCGTATTTTTAGGTCAAGGCTACGACGGAGCAAATGTTGTTGCTGGTAAATTAGGTGGGGTACAAAAATTGATAAAAGATATTGTACCACGTGCAAATTATTTTCATTGCTCAAATCATTCATTGGACTTAGTTCTTGCTGAAGCGTGTACGCTTCAACTAATTAAAATGTTTTTTGGTGTGATTAAGTCTGTCATAAACTTTATAAATGCATCACCAAACAGAAAAAGAATGTTAGCTAAAGCTATTGAATCCACCAATAATGAAACAAAACGTCGACATCTTGTCAAATTATGTGAAACACGTTGGGTTGACAAACAAACATCAATTATTGTATTTAAACAAGTTTTTTTTGATGTTATTATTGCTTTAGATTATTTAGCTGAAAATGGT
This sequence comes from Rotaria sordida, assembly GCA_905250125.1. NCBI lineage: Eukaryota > Metazoa > Rotifera > Eurotatoria > Philodinida > Philodinidae > Rotaria > Rotaria sordida. The sequence continues at coordinate 26,404 of CAJNOL010002536.1, read as the reverse complement.
GATTCTGAAACAAGTGGTCTTGTACGAAGTTATGGAAAAGCTCTAAATGATATTGATTTTGCTATTCCTCTTATTATTGTCAATCGTGTATTTTGTATAACTAAACCATATGCTGAACAATTCCAAAAACCAACATGCGATCTTCTCAAATGTTTTCAAAGTATAGAACAAGCTTTAACTTATTTAGCGCAATTAATTTATGATGACAATGAATTAAATGAACTTTATAATGAATTTACAAAATTTGTTGAACTTCATGAAATTGATAATTGTTTATCACGAACAACAAGTCGACGTTATGAATTTGTCAAGAATTATTTTACAGACGTAAGGGATTTGCATATAATATGTTTGTAAGACTTCCTGTTAATATATTTTTGTTTTTTAGGTGTACAGAACATTCATCAATACAACGATTGAAGAATTAGGACGGAGATTTAATGAACATCAAAAAATTGCCATGCATATCTCAAATTTAATTCCATCTTATTTTGTTAATACTCAATTTTCAAATGTTTTACCATTATTTCATTGTTATAAAGATGATTTACTAAGTGATGATCCAAACATTCATAAGGCGGAATTTGATAGATGGAAATTTTCTGTTCTTCAAATGAAAGAAAATGAACGACCATCTACAATAATTGAAACACTAAAAATTATGCAACCAATTAAATCTTTTTATCCTAATATATATATTTTACTACAAATCTATGCACTTATTCCTGTATCGGTGGCAGGTGCAGAACGATCATTTTCAGTTCTCAAATTAATTAAAACAAAATTACGTAATAGAATAGGTGATGAACGGTGTAACGATAAAATATGATATCGTGTTTTCAACTGCCTTTATTTCAATCTATCCGTTCCTTTTATATTCCTCTTTCCTTTCCACGCGAGTTAATCAACCGTGGCGGAATGAAGAGAAGCAGCGAGAGAAACAAAGAGACACAGAGAGAAAAGAAAGAGAGAGAGAAAACACGGGAGAGACAAGATATACATACAGGGATAATTATGCACACAGTTGTTCACTAAGATAGAACCAGTGCCTATCTCGGCACAAACGGCTTAGTAATTTAGCAGTTATATATACTCATAGAAATATTGCTGAAGAATTAAGTATCGAAAACGTAATTGACGAATTTGCCAAATCCAGACGTAAAATAAATTTTACTATGGAAGTTAATTAATTGTCCTACTTGTTATGTTTTGTTCATTTTGATTTTTTTTCATAAAAGTTATGTTTAAATATAAATAAATGTGAACAATAATAGATAGTAAAACACTCATTAAGATTAAAAAAGTACCTACTAAAAATCAATAGAAATAGATTTGGTTCCCCCCCCCCCCTCAAAAAATCCTGGCTGCGTGCCTGGTAAGTACTCTCTCTTTTCTTTACTTTAGGCTTTTTTCTCACTCATTTATGAACGTATATAAGTGAAGAGTACAGCTTTTATATCCTGCGAGAAAAAAAATATCGATAAAGCTAAATTTAACAATAAGAGAAAACAAAATATTGTATTTCATAGAACGATGTCAACTGTGTTTGAAAGTAATATTTTTTCAACACTTTCTTTTGCTTTGGTGCAGATTGAAAATATGAAGCTAATTTAACATAACGATAGTGATTTTACTTCGAAAAATGTCGCTCTACATTCTTTAGTGAAAGCGAATTTTCTCTTATAAGAAGAAATATTTTCGTTTGATTCTTTTTGAATATCACTCTACTCTATGAGCTGAAAAAAAGAACAAATTTTTATTGCAAATGCTTTAGTTTTCACTGAGTTATAACTATTAGAAAATATAAAAAGTCTATATTCAGCATGAACATTATTTTTCTAATATCATGTGAAATTTTCGTATTGATGAAATATATCAAACAAACTCTTATACTAATGATTTTAATGTCACTCTACACAAAAATTATAAGTGTCTTATGTGTGTTAACATCTCATGCCGGTAATTTTTCATTCATAAAACATCTTCTAAAGCTAAAACTGAAGACATAGTCTGAAAGCTGTTGACGAGTTCTACGACTCTAACTGGAAAAATATTTTTTGAAAAATCCACAATGGATTTCAAAAAAATTGATTTTTTTTTTCAATAGGTGACGGTAGAGCGCACAGTAAGGGTGAGTATTCAGCTACCATAACTATATAGTTTCATGTCAACTAAGACGATCATCAGATGACTGAGTATTGGGCAATTCTTCATACAAACTATTTGAAGAATTGGACAGCTTGTCCGTAGGTAACACACTCACGTTTTTTCAACTTTCGATCTAATTTTCTTAGCAATTACAAAGCATAGAGCTTTGAAATTTGGTGTATATATGTACATCGTAAAGCACTTTAACTTCTATAAGTTTCATGCAAATCGATTTCGTGTTTCGCTTTTTATAGTAAAAATACATGCCGGTAACGTACTCACAAAAAAGACCCTTCCTCCTTTGAGTAGTATGAGAATTTCTAAAATTTCTGCGAATACTTAAATTATAAATATGATTGCTAGAGTATAATTTATAGAGGACAGTTAAAGTCCTCTATGTAGCAAAATAGTTTCGAGATCTGATATGTTGTTGAGAAGCTAGACAATAAGTATTGAGATAACGCACTCACTCTTCGCTTTCTGATCATTTGTTCTTGAGGACTCATTACTTTCTGCTATGCGTTCTAGGCTAGAGAAAGCCTACTTTTCTTTCATTTTCGAGCTATTATGAGTGCGGGGTTAAATTATGAATATGATTCGTTACGTTCTTCAGGGATAGACAATAGGAGCCCTTGAAAAAAGAACATTTTTCATATACATAGGGCAGTCAAAATGTTCTGTCACTTTCAAATATTTATTCATAGGAAAAATATTTTGCTATTCTATTTACAGTAAATGTTCGAAGTAGTCCCCATGATGTTCGATACAAAGTTTCATCGTCTCAATCCACTTCTGAAAGGTCTTTTGATATTCGTGAATAGACATTGATTTAAGTGCCTTGGTTATTGCTTTAGCTAAACTTGTATTATCTGGATATGTGTCAAGGTTACATTGCAGACAACTGAACAATCAAAAGTCTGAAGGACTAAGGTCAGGTGACTTTGGTGGATAAACCATAACTTTGGTTTTCCTTCTTGAGTATAATTAAGATTAAGATTAATATCCTGCATATGCATTTTTGCATTGTCGAGATGCTATGTTTTTTTTATGACGATTTTTCCTCGTGTAAATTCTTGACTAATCTTTTTAAACATTCATCACGATAATATATGTAATAGACGTGTTTGAGATGGTAGCAATATAATCAATACTAATATGTGAATCATTGTTCATCATATCTTTAACAGCATCAATATTTTCTTGAGTAATGGTCATTATTGGACGACCACTTCGAAGATTATCTTCCAAGGACTCTCGCTCGTTTGAAAATCGTTCAATCTATCGAGCAACTATACGATATGAAACAACACCTTGTTCATAGCAGTAATTAATTCATCATGAATTTGTGTAGCAGTTAAACCTAATAAGAAACGAGTTTTTATATATGACCGTAAACACAGTTTACCCATCTGAAAACAAAGGTGTTCAAAACATTCGTTAAAAATTTGCCATAATAGACACTTGTGAAGCTTTGTATTGATATGTTAACCCTTTGGGGACGGTTGGCCTCTTAAGGGATCATGGTGATTCTCTAGCATTTCAAAACACACAGATTCCTATATGAGATTAGTTTTTGTGAGACCATTTATCAGAGAGTTTTTTGGTATAATTTGGATTGTAATTAGGTTATTTTATTCAGATATCCAGTAATGAATAATAAGTTCTTTTAGAAAATAGAAATGTTGATTAGTTTATGACGAAATACACAAAAAAAAATCTGTTCTCAAAGGGCGTAGGTGGGGTGTGGATGTGGGTGGGTGTGGGTGAGTGTGGGAGTGGGTGTTGGTGGGAATGTGGGAGTGGGTGTTGGTGTGAGTGTGGGAATAGGTGTGGGAGTGGGAGTAGGTGTGGGAGTGGGAGTGGGTGTCATTCTAGGCTTCTCTTTGCTTGCACCCACACCCACATCCACACATCCATTCACACCCACACACCCAACCCACACCCATACCCACACCCTTTGAAATTTTAATCAACTGTAATCGCTAAAATTTTTCACTGGATACTATCCAGAAATAAGGTCAAAGTCGACTCGATTTCATCTGCCCCAATACTTTCTTCATGACAGCTTTTTTTAAGCTGAGTTTTCGAGAGATTTTTTCCAGAAAGACAAGCATGCCAATCGATAGAATTTGTCCCATCACTGCACTCCTTGATTGATGTTTATATGGAAAAGTGAAGAGGCTGTCTTTTGTGAAAAATCCGGGACGCTTCTCCTATTCTGTGAATAAGAACTTTTTGCTTTCATATTCCAATCTTAGATTTGAATTCAACATAATGATATTCAAATAGTTTGTTTTGGTACGTCTATATCATCGAATAGATCACCAAAATGTCACATGTCTATGTCCCGTCATTTTTTCTTGTTTGTAGTTACTCTTTGCCTATAATTTCAATTTTATTACTAGTCTAATAATGTTAGAAACTAAATATACTTACGTGCTAGGTGATACTGGAGTGGGTGTCGGTGTGGGTGTGGCTAGGGTGTGGGTGTGCGTGTGGGTGTAGTTGTCGGTGTGAGGTGTGGGTATGAAGAAGAGAATAATATTTACACCCACACGCACACCCACACCCACACCCACCCCTGACATTTAATACATTTTTTAGATGACCAGGTAGTATCTAAAATTTTTGGATGCTTTGTTGTGGAATACATAGCTGAACGCCGTGTACACTTGTATGACCACGTGTAAGCCATGCACCATCTCCACTAAGTGTTAGCTCTCGTGCACTACCAGTTTCAGCAATTGCTTCTTCAACAACAGCGATCATTGATTGTTCTTGACACTTTTCAACATAATTTAAAATAAATTCTTGTGTTTCACTATATTTTCGTTGTTGTGTTGGTGGTGGTAGATTCAATGTACCTAATAATTTTATTATCCCATTATAACCTAAGCCACATAGTGTAGCACCAAGTTCTAGTCGAGCATTGATTTCTTGACGTCTACCATCTTGGACTTGTGGTGATGAACCATCCCATAAATGATTACATTCAGAACATAAAGTTTGTTTCAGCAATGAAATCAAAGATTTGATGTGAATAATCAAATTAATATCCAATAAGTCATCCATATCATCTATGTTTACTGATGATGATGATGATGACGAATCCATTCTCTTGTTTTTCATCTGCTGTGATCGAATTTGCATCATAATAGACCTTCTGCTTTTCTTTTTCTGGCGAATATTTTCTTTGCTCATTTGTTTAAAAGATTCGTATTACCTCTTTCTTTCGTATACTTCGAATTCTGTTTTTAGATCAAAGCAAACACGATGGAAGCATAGAGAACGAACGTAAAAGAAAAATAAATATATATCTCGCTACGTGACAGGATCAAAGTCAAGATAACATTCTGTACAATAGAAAGAAATATATTTTACCGTTACAAATTGAAATGCGCAAAAACATTGAATTATTCGAAAGACGTCGTTTTTCTTGAATAAAGGCTTTCAGAAAAACCTCTGTAAAACCCTTAAAATCCATCGTAAACAAAATAAACTATAGTGCATTCGATAGCGGACGTGATGCTCTATCACATGCGCTATTTAAATAAAATCGATAAATTCGACAAAATCAACTTTTTTTGGATGGGGGCTGGGTTTTAATGGATCAGACGAATTAAATGAACAGTTAGACTGTTAGAAGTGATTGATGTCAAAGATAGATCTTTTGGGTATGAGTGTAGGTGTGGGTGGGTGTGGGGTGTGGTGTGGGTGTGGGTGTGTGGATGTGGGGTGTGGATTTTATCGAGGAGAAGACCTACAGCCACACCCACACCCTGTGGGTATGTGTAAAACAAAGATTCCGACACCAACACTCACACCCACACTCTATCACACAATCTATAATCATGCAGTATACAATTTCAAGTAATGTTCATTGTAGTATTAAACAACCTCGCACAATATCTACAGAACTAGTATAATGAATCTTAGTTTTCTCGAAGAAGTATAGACATATTAGACTAAATTTTTTTGTCGTATTTGTTCCAAGTAGTGATCTAGATTATCTGAAAATCTCATTTCAAAAAGTAGAATAATCCTGATATGAAATTAGAATTGTGATGGACTTCGGTTATAAAAACCAAATTTCTAAGCAGAATTCTGTCATTGCTAATTATCGTATAGTTTCGTTGTTTTATTTAGGACATTTAATGTTTAGATATAGATAAGTAACGCATGTATTGGTATTAACAAAGACACGAAAGGTCTGTTCTGTCTGCTCAGCACATTGTAAAGCGACAACAGTTGATGGTAAGCAATGCTGGCTTTCTGGACAGAAACATGGGTTTTGTCCATTAATATATGTCATGGTCACACCGAGCTCCGGTTTCCGAGGATCAATAAAATTCCATACCACACCAGCGCCATCAGCACCAAATGAACCGATCAAAGTGACACTACCTAGACAATGTGGATTGCCGCGAGTACAAATATAACAAATAGAAGTTGGAATTCGCCATGAATACTGACATCGATTATCATTGACTGGTCCACATATATTCATTTTATATGTATTCGTAATAATCCCAACATCAGTACCAATATAATCAGTACCATTATTTTGATTTAAAAATGAAAAATCATAACCAAAGAAGGAACAACCTTGAATAGCTGAATTCGATCTATTTTCATTTAGACGAGTTAATTTTCTCAGAAAAGCATGTACACGGCCATCATAAATTATAGAATCGGCAGTTCTATCAGTTGCATTGTTAGGAATATATAAGAAAGTTAGTAAGAATACAATGATGGTTATCGACATAGCTATACAGAGCGTAAACGGAATATGTGAAATAGGTCATGAGAAGAAATATATGTGGATCCTACCTTGCATTTTTTGAAAATGATTGCCTGAAGGAGAGTACAAAACATGGCCGATAAAATATATGAACGATGAGAACAATACCTTATGTTATTTTGTCATGCAGAATAGCAATCGAAATAATCTATATTTACTCATGCTTTCATACATGGAAGTCCCATTACACTTCTCCACTTATATTTCATGTTTTTTTTTCTATTTGGGTTGCGTTAAATCGATTAATGCAAATGTTACGACTCATAAAATGAACTGAATTCGGTTTATTTAAAGATTTTTATTTGATAGCCATTTGAAATCATGTTCTAAATCAGTTGATATTAATCACAATAAAATACGAGATCGATTAATTTCAATTCTCCGTGAATTTTAATTGAATTCATATTAAAAATGATGTTATAAATTTTCACTGATGTTCGATGAAAATGATTAAATATTAATCGAATAAATGAATGAAGAAATGAAGAATTTGATTAAAAAAATTAATATTATTGAAAGATGTTTTTATTGAAAAATATTAACGCTGTTCAACAAGAATCAAAGATGCAGCGCATTAGTTGATCAGAGGTACGGATAAAACTGTATCAGACGGCTATCACATTCTCACGATGATTCTCTGAACAATGTTCAATAAACACTCTCCATAAATATTCGAATACACTTGCCCAAATTGAATAGAGCAGCTTCTTTTACGTTGCCAACGAACGATATTCATATTTTTCGCACTATTTACCCGAGCTAGGTTTATCCATTGTTGCATTATATTTCTTGCTTGAAATCTATCGAAGATGTTATAGACAAATGCTTTCAGGTGTTGGTCTTGCATCAATCATGATCGATTGACCTCCAGCGATTCTCACGATATAGGCATCTAATTACATTCACATGAAAAATATAAGCATAGAGCTGCATTTTTTATTATCATTTGGTTTATCTAGACGAATAAATCCACAAAATACTAAGCAAATCTGAGAGAACTTAGTCGACACTAGTATAAGATTCTTCAGCGCTTGCGTTCGCGCCTGCATCTTGTCTTCATCCAAGCAATATCGAAGCCTTTTAATCGTCCTTATGTTTCCCCGTTTCGTGAGACTTTAACAATGTATCATGTCCACTGATCAGAATTTATGCCGGTATAATTACTTTGTGACGTCCTCACTCGAATACATGAATGCGTGAATACAGATTTCGCGTTGGATATTTATGAAACGAAGGCGATCAAAAGTGACAAATTGAAAAATTAAATCAAAACTTAGATTTATTTTTAACTGAACCAACTTTTCAATTTTTATGCGTATGGCGATCGCACAGTAGTTTCTGAACGAAGCAGTCAACAATAAGCATTGGCAAAAAATGACTTCAAGATCACTTTTATTTATGTAGTATAATTGAATATCTCTTCGATCATGTGATTCATATTGTCAAATAGTAATTATCTCAAATACAGTTTCTTTATGATAGATCATATAGGGAGTGAGTCCTGAAAAAAATAAGGTCAACATGATACTTGCTGGATACTCCCAGCGTAGTGAACTCGACAAAAGTTCAATGAATTCAGAAACAAAACACCCCTTGAAATATACGCTCTTAATTACAAATATGATTCGATTCGGAATAAAAGCTATAGTAGACCGATTCCTGGTTATATATGCCTCTTTTCTTCGTCTCATTTTTTTTATTTATTATTTATTGTCAATGCATATAATCGTTAAGATAGTGATTGACTACCCAGGGGAGCAAAAAATAAGGGTAGACGGCCAACATGACTAGTCTAAAGTGTCCACGCTATCCGTCAAAGTTTAGTCTGAAATGTCTGGTGTACTCATCAGGACTGGTCGTCGTTACAAGGACAGTCCTACAACCATGTCTTGACTAGCCCAGAACCTACCTATACCCATCATATCTAGTCCATTTTGTCTATTTCATGCGTTCGGAATAGTCAGCGAAATAGAAGAGCAGGAAAAAAAATAGACGAAAGATGGATTCGAACATTCAACCCGACAATACTGTAGACCTGACAGATATTTGGATGGTAAATTACGTACTGGGTTGTTACATCATATTTTGCATTTTTTTTCTCCAATTTTTTAAAATGTTCTAGAAACTTCGAGAAACCTCGATACTTCGAATATGTAAAGGGGCATGCTTTACTTGAAAACAATTACAATATTGTTTATAATAAAGCTCTTTAACATATTAAAAATTAATATATCTCGAAAAGATATTCGATTACTTTTACTTTATGAACTCCGTCTTGGACGAAATGCAACAGAATCAGCAAAAAACATAGGCTATGCGTTTGGTGAGGATGTGCTTAGCATTCGCACAGCACAAGTTTTCTTTAACAAATTTAATAATGAAGATTATGATCTTGAAGATTCTCCTCACTCCGAAAGGCCGATGGAATTAAATGTTGAAATCTTAGAGAAGCTTATTGAAGAAGAACCAAGGTTGACTACACGTCAACTGGCAGATCAGATGGGGTGCTTTCATGTAACAATAGAAAGACATTTGCTTGAACTAGGAAAAACTTGGAAAGATGGAGCTTGGGTAGGGTGTGGATATGAGTATTTATGAAAGGAAGACCCACATGTGCCAATAATAAGGGCACGTCGCATCTTCATCCTTTATTCGCTTAATCGTATGAGGTCAAGCGGTCACTGTTTTTCTAGGCACTGTGACCTCAGTGACCGATTATATTTATTGCTTACAATGTTCTCTATTCATTATTTCTCTCTTCTTATTTCTCTCTCCTATATAAGCTCGTGTTCTATGTAAAATGCTCAGAACTGGAGTGATGAAGTAGTGTAGTAAACGTCATGCACCGAGGATAGCGGTAACTCTACTTCTCCAGTTTCTCACTGTTGATCAACAATAAAATAAATACCGCAGTAGTAATGAAATAGTCTATCCATATTTCGTTACACCACACCCACACCTGTTTCAAAGATGATCCACAATGAAATTCATCTGCTTTCATACTTTATTCCTTGATATAACATGCTTTAGAATAAATGAAGTATTTGCATCGAAGTCAAATAAAATAGAGAGATTCGATTCTTTTTCACTATTCAAGTTTCTTCTTCTCATTATACAATATTAAAATGCAGATTTATGAGAATTTTCCATAAAACACCTAGGCATCTCACGTCAGTGGATGACACACATCGGTTGTCTCCGCTTTGAAATGCCTATCTATATTGTATGTATAATGACGAATTATCTGAGTCAATGAGGGATGTCATAATATCCGGAACTCGGGTATCCAAATTTTAGAACATCCATATATTCTTAAAAACCGAGGATTTTGAGTGAATTTGGTGTAACGAGATCGGTACCGTATCTTATAAAGTTGAGGTTTGCGAAGACATAGTTTGAGCTACGTAAAATCTGAATACACCATTCGATAGAGTTCATTGAGTTGTACTTGGAATACAAATGGAACACTTGGAACATGTTTCTGGGCGAATCGGCGGCAGAATTACTCGAATCGGACGCTAACTTCACCTACGTTATAGTCTCACATTATACTCAAAACTAAATCGTCGTAATTAGATATGTAACGATACACATCAAGGCAATAGAAATGAAGGAAACAATAAAATTGGCGAGTTGCCTTGGACTTGTACATCCCTATCGACTTCATATATGCTATTTGGTTACAGTTGAGAAATTCTTTCGTTTGTTTTTCTCATATTTTTCGTATTATTACAATAACAAAAAATAGCATATGAATAGATGTAATAAAATCAGTTTTCATTTATTGATTAAAAAACAAGTAGAATCTATCTTTAGATAGGCCGCGTCTCTTTTATGAAACTATCTGAGTTTTTGACGTCTTTTTCAAGTATTGTACATTTGACGAAAACTCACCCGTATCTTTGTCCTATTTTCATCGGAAATCATCTGTACCTGTTTGAACTAGAGATGAGCACGGGTCGGAGTTTTAATTTTTGAACCGAATCGAACTAAAAAACATCTTTTGTTCTACTACAAATATTTAAAGTTATATTATTTGTAATTCAATTTCTTCGTATTTTTCTGAGCGATTATCCTCAAAAAACATTTAAAACAACACCGTATATATTTGATAAAGAAGAAATAATTATTTTGAATTGAAATCGATGACTAGCTGTCATTTCAAAAATATTTTTCCTACGAAAATACGCAAAGGCAAAGATAAATTTTTATCTAAATTATAAAATATAATTCAAGTTAGCTTACTTTTTTCACAATCAGTAGTTTCTTAATTCAAGCGAGAAAACATAGGTTTATTGTTTCAGAATGAACAGATCAAGCAAGAAAATGATAAAATTCATCTAAAATCTTTCTGAATGCAAGTTTTACAAATTGATGCCTTCTATAAGTTCTCAGAAAACTTTTTTCTCGCATGATTTCGAAACAGGAAATAATGAACATAATCGGCATAGTTAGGCTTCTAAGAATCGAGGAATATGAAGAGTAAAATCAGTCAAGTAACCTTCATGAAGATAGATGCAATGTGATGTCTTTCATGGCACGAACGTGCAAAAATATCGGTCGTACCTTTCTTTGATTAAAACTATGTTTTATAGATGAAAACTGTATTGATTAATGAGAAAAATTTTTTATTATATCATTACATATCTGACAATCGATTTGATTTTTGGAAATTTATTTTCATTTGAGAAAACTCACCATGATTTTCTCAAATAGATTTTTTTCTGGGGTAAGTCGTGTAGGTTTCTGGAAACTCATATGAGACATCATATATTTTCATGCGAAAGTTCTCTTTATACAAAGACATGCATGGGTTGCGATTTTTCGGGGAGCGCTTCGCACCTTCACGTAGTGACGCTGAAATAAATGGTCGATTATGTGACTGAAGATGTTTTTTTTAGTTCAACAGTCAATTTCTATGCGTGAATCTATTCAAGAGGATACCAATTGAACTAAAGCTTGAATAAACGTCAAGTTTTATCGCTGACCGTTTTGACTTTATTCCCAGCATATTCCCTGTCGGAGTTATGATTTATAATTGTGATGAAATTTATTTTTGCCTATTCTAACAATTTGATCATATCTGAATTATAAAATATAAATCGAATGAGTTTTATCTTTAATTTTGGCTTTGAACGCAGTTCGCTGCTGGTCCGACATTTTTTTTCTATTTATTTTTTAAATCCCTGTTGCAAACAGAGGTTCATTTATATTCGAACTCAATTTAGATAACTCATTAGTTTAATATATTCAGTGGTAGATTTAAGAGGGCGCTCCCGGTGATCTTTCAATATCGAGAAATAAATCGCTGTTTTCTAGTAGAAAAAGCTTCAAAATGAGCTTCTACTATCTCTAAAGAACCTGGGAATATTTCATGATCATTATGATCCCTATCTCCGTCGAATCGCCTCATATAATAAAACCTTAGTTCTGCCATCAGATATACTGGATTATTATTGAAATACGTTAATTTTTTTTGCTGTAATATCATTAACTAGCTTATTTTCTATATATTTTTTTGTTAGACTCGATAAGAATGCAGAAAGAGAATTGTATAAATACTTTCGTTGCAATTTACGCTATTTTTTATGCTTCTTACTTCAAATAATTTCACATGTATATAAATTGCATAAATTCTCCTAAGAGGATAACCAAACTGAGATCATTTCGAAAATTTCCGAACCGAACTGTCTCTATCTCTGGTTTGAACGTTATCCAAACATGGATTTACTTCATCATCCATTGATGTGATTGATTTTCTTTCTTTTCAAATTTGTATAGACTTGATTTGTATTTGATCATTATTGAGTAAACAATCATCCATGTCAGGATAGTTTCTATCTTCGCTAGAATTTCTATGAAATATCTTTTCAATTTGAAACGTGCTGTTCCAACCTGATATCAATTTTCTTAATAAGTGTCTGTCGTTCTATTTGATTTTCTTCTGCTTGACTAGTTATTATACATTTATTGTTATAACTCTTCTTCGAACGACTATTAGCAGTATATTGACAATTTCATCGAAGTCGAATATAATATTCATCGTCAATTTCTCTAGGAACTGTTTTAGCTATGCATCTATAATTAGTTTTTTGACGACATTCTCTTTGCTCAATCGTTTCATATTATCTCTTTTCTTTTTCGATCGAGGTATAATCGATTTTGATTTTGTTCCATTGTTTCATTTCGTCTTGATCGTCTCGAATAGTCTTGTTGTTTATTCTGAATATTTGACTCGTCAAGCTTCTTTTCAGTATTCATCATAAAACTATCATAATTTTCAAGAACAATAAATTAATATCCATATATTTCACTAGCTTTTATTATTATTATTCTCATTTTCCCGCCTGGCAGACACATACACAAATTTAAAATATTTCAAACTAATTTTCTTCATAAAACTCTTTTATATTTCATAAAAGAGAAAAAAAGAAAGAGAAAAAAAGAAATATACGTCATCACTTTATTCATTTACTAATGTGTTAATATATGTTAGTATCGTAAAATATTGTCGCTATAGGAGGGACTACCGGGACTTCTTTTTTCGGGATTTATTCTTTCTAGTGAACTTATTTCTTTATTGAGGATTTATTCTGATATATTAATATTGATGCTATCCCAGTATACTCACATCAACACCCACACCCACACCCACACTCACACCCACACCCTTCTATACATAAAAAGTGAATGTTTTCAAGGTTATTTTAAATTTTCTTGCAATTCTTCCTCCAATAATGTCTTCAAAAAATTTTTTTTAATATAGATATTCTTGTAGAGCTCATTCTGCTCTATCGAACCATGTACAAATATGACAGAAACACTTTTCCTCGATTTCTCAGTCATTGCTGCCTCTTATATTAGTTTATTCTTGTATTTACATTTCAGTATACTTTTTTTTCCTAATATTTGATTCAACCATCTTATTTATTAGACAATTGAACAACAATGTTATTGTTCTGTAATATTCGATGTTTCTTATTATACTTTATAATTGAACAATTTAACATAGAATATGTAACAACAAGTTGGCCGTCATCAAACTCTTCTAACATTCGCCTGCTAGGACTTTTTTTACAACCATCAAACACATCTGACATTACCGATGTCTCTGTCCAATCTTGGAATATGTTTAAGGCAGCAATGTTGCTTTCTCATCAATATAATATAACAATCGAAGGAGAATTCATAGGATGGCAAGCAGAGCAAACTACTGGTAATATAATAGATGCTATGCACATTATGTGTCATGCAGTATCTGTTTCAAATGTTGTTGGTGTCGTTGGCCCATGGTTATCAAGAGAAGCTCAGGTAATTGCTCCTTTTGGTGAAAAACTTGGTATACCTGTTATATCATATTCTGCAACTAATCCTGGTTTATCTGATCAAAATGCTTATCCTAACTTTCATCGTACAGTTGCTTCGGACTTTGTAGCTGCAGCAGCCGTTGCAAAATTATTTATTCGATATAATTGGACATCATGTACAATAATTTATCAAAATGATGCATTTGGAACTGGCGGAGCCAATGCTATAAGTGAAGCATTTAATGATAGTCGTTTAATAGTCAGCCAAATGATTGTATTTGATATTGCTACACGTAGTATTCGTGGTGATTTGAAAAGTCTTTTAACTAATGCTGCAACACGAATGGTTGTTGTATGGGCTGAATCACTTTATACATATCTGATTTTGCAAGAGGCTCTTGCCTCTAATGTAGTTGGTCCACAATTTACATGGATACTAAGCAGCAGTGTTTCATTAAATTCTTTCAATCAAACATTTTATGAAAACTTAATTGGAATGCTTTTGATTGAACCAGCTGTAGGATCAGTTGTCAATGCGCCAATTAATGCAACATTATTAAGTGCAGCATATAGTATTTGGCAACAATATGAGCTTGAATCATTTCCTGGGTCTATGAATGTAGATAATTATGCATTATTTACATTTGATGCAACATGGACATTAATTCAATCATTACAACAATTGTGTACATCAAAAATAAATATTTCTTCTTCATGTTTATCATTTATTGAATCTTCATTTTGTTTTGATCGTCGTTTCATTCATTCTAACTTATTGTTAGATGTAATTAGTAGAACAGAATTTCTTGGTGTATCTGGTCCTATACAATTTAGTATGAATGTAACAGATCGAATAACTGGTTTGTATTATTCTGCAAAAAATGCTCAACCTTCTTCGAATGGTTTGAGTTTTGTTTCTGTATTAGAATATTCTCATCCTGGTGATTGGAGAATACCTACAAAAGAAAATGTTATAATATGGCCGGGCAATTCATTAACGCAGCCTATTGGCGGAACACTTCTCAAAGGTGTAAATTTACGAATAGGTGTTATTGAATCAGTTCCATTTACAATAGTTGAAAAGATCAAAGATGCATCTGGACAAAGTACAATACAGTATAGCGGTTATGTACACGATCTTATTAAACTTTTACAAAATAAAATGGAATTTATTCCAATTATTGAATTAGCATCACCAAATCAAACCTATAATGGATTAATTCAAGCAGTACGTAACGGTGATTATGATATAGTGATAGGTGATGTGACAGTTACTGCTACACGAAGAAAATTAGTCGATTTTTCCAATACTATATTTGATAATTCTTTACGTATTATTATTCGAAAAACAACCGATGTCAATATTGACCTGTTCTCATTCTTAAAACCATTTTCATGGAATCTCTGGTTATTACTTTTATGTACTTTAATCTATGCTGGTATTTTAATATATATAATAGAGAGACAAGATAATGAAACATTACAAAATCAATCAATATTGTCTCAAATTGCAATGTATGTGTGGTATTCTTTTGGTAATATTGTTGGATATGGTGTAGAATTTCATACAAATACAGGTGCTGGACGTTTATTAACTGCTGGTTTATATATCTTAAGTTTGATATTAGTAGCATCATACACTGCAAATTTAGCATCTGATCTGACAATAGCAAAATCAAAATCTATTATTTCTGGAATTGATGATATTAAAAATGGAAAAATACCATTTAATCGTATTGGTATTCTTGTAGATTCAGCTCCTGAAGAGTATTATTTGAGAGAAATATCTAATGGTGCTCGAAATTATTACCCGTTACACTCTCTAAACGAAGCATATTTTAGTCTACTTACAAATATGATTGATGCAGCCTTTTGGGATAGTGGTGCTGTTGAATATGTCACAAATAATATATTTTGTAATTTAACTTTAATTGGAAATGATTTTGATAAAAGTGTATTTGGTATTGTTACTCCTCAGAAATGGTTATATGCACAAGATTTAGATGTAAATATTCTATCATTAAGAGAAGCAGGTGATATAGAGAAATTAAGACAAAAATGGTTTCAAGCAAAGACGTGTTCTGACTCATCTGAAATATCAACTGCGATCAAAATTGAAGCAATGAGTGCCCTAGTGAAACTACTCATCAAGCGAGTACGACTTGCCAGCATGAGTACTCAAGTTACTCGTACGAGTACTTGAAGAATTTTATGTGTATGAATACTGTATGTGTACTCATACGAGTACTCATACTAGTTTTACTTTGCAGATTAACTCACAGAAAAAGACGCGAGTACTCCGTACAGTACTCATAAGAGTTTTTTCGCAGAATATTTTGTGAAACACTTATGCACTTGTATGCACAAAAATAAATTGAAACTATGTAATAAAGAAAAACGATGAAATTTTAAATAAAAAATAAAGAAGAACTGTTTCCATGAATTCTATATTTTATCCTCTATCATTTTCTGATGATTGGTTTCTACGATTTCATTGGATGATGACGTGAAGAAAAAAAGAAAACGACTTTCCATTTTAACTGTTAACTTCGCGAGTAAGATTTAATGTTGAATTAAGCATATTAATCGAAATTCATTCTAGTCTCAATTTCTAAATTTAGATAAAAAGTTCTGTATTAACATAAAGTTTTTCAGATTGATGATGGGTCGTAATAGAAAAAAAAGAACTAACGACTTTTGTTGCAAATCGATTGCGATTTTAAATTATACACACGTGAAGACAATGGCTACAGACGCATAATTTATTTTTTACTTTTTTTTATAAATTGTTAAATGATTGTAAATATAAACGATTTTTAAACACTTATCTTTTTTGTTGTGTATCAATCAATACTGAATCTTTATTTGTAATCACATGTTTCAATTTCACTGAATAATCTATCATTTATTTTTCTCGAAGTTTATTTTACTGTCACTTAATCAGTTTACTGTACTCTTACTTTATAAGATAGAGACAAAGAAATCTTCATCGTTCATTATAGAAGAAAGTTAGATATTTCTTTATCTCTAGTATTTGTGTTAAAAACTAATGCAGATAAAATAATACTTGTAACTCTCGTATTGATTGTTCTCTCATATTTTCAATATGTAGTATTGTATTTTGTGTTATTAATTTTATATAAAAAATAAAATGGACATAGTGCAACGGTAATGAACAGAATGTAGGCCTATGAGTATTTTACACAAACGACTAAAGTACTCAAAAACTATATAGGAGTACTCGTGAAACACTCATTATTTTAAGGCAAGTACTCGATGGTCGTACTCAGATTCTAGCGCGAGTACTCAATAGTCGTACTCAGATACTCAAATTCTAGCACGAGTACTACTGGTGAGTACTCAAAAGCCTTGAGTACTCATGAGTTCTCGCGGCATTTTCTAGCGTGAGTACTTTTTGAGTACTCTCTTGATGAGTACCTTCACTAGGGTGGATTATTTTTAGTTTTTGGTGTAATTAGTATTTTATCATTATTATTATCTGCATGGAGAAAACGACATAATATTAAAAATTGTTTATTTCCATTGATGTCTCGAAAAAATTCATTATCCAAATGAAAAGATTCTATGAAAAGACGCTCAAGCAAAACTTTTGAACATTCACAAAGTCATTAAATAGCGTTGCCGTATATTTCATAACTTTAAGTGGAAACTCTTTTTATTACGAGAGAAAAACTTTAATTACATGATTAAGCAGTATAAATTAAAAAGAGTACTCTGTGCAGACGTCACAAAAGTATACTTGGTCTTGTTCATTATGAAGTTATATAAATTTGTAATAGCTTTTCTAGCATTTTGTCAATATCTCAGAAAAAATGATACTTGAAAAGATCTGTAATACTAAACTAGATTGTACGTGACATTTATGTATCACTTTTTCTTTCATGCATTTACTCATAATATAAATTTCTATGTTGTCTCACATAAAATAATCAAATTTCAATTGTTGTATAGCAAATAGATGATACCGATCATAGTCCGTGTAACTACAAGGGATGTTAATATGCTATAGATTCAAGAGATTTTCATTGATAGTATTTAATTGTATATATTCAATATTTCAATTATTTATAACACAATTTTGAACAACGAATAAAATAAATTGTACATAATCGCTTGTTTATAAATCTGAACACACAGCAATATGTGTTTATCAGTAATATTATTTTTAGATTTGAGAGAATGTGACGTGTGAGCTTAGAGGTAAATGAATCTGCACTATCAACTTAAATTATCCAGTCCATACTCGATATTCTTACCTCAATGAAAACCTTCGATGGAAACATTGCATTAAAATTTTGTTCATTGATATAAATCGAATTTGAGATAGCTATAAGTAAAAATCAAATGGTTGCGACTAAACTCAAATAAATAGTGGCACATACAGATTTGAATACTGAAGTAGCAATTTTTTTTTCAAGTTTTCACTAACTTTTATCATTGTAATATACTAGTGTACATGTTTTAGTAGAATGACTAACTCGAATTTCATCACTAATTTCATTTTATTCAATACAAATCTTATAAATATTAACCATTGCACATAATCACGGTCTATTGCCACAGAGGTCATACAATCGATTTTTTTGAATTTTGATTTCCGTTACATATTTCAAAGGTACATTAATAAGTGAGTTTTTAGCCACTAACCGCATCTCGATAAATCAAATCATCACTGAAATATTCAATTTTTGATATGAGATCCTTTTTCTTGAACTGACGATATTGATTTCCTCAATGTCTACTACCCAGTGTTCTATTTCTGATTGGAGTGACGTAGATTTATAAAAATTTCAGGATAGATACATAGGGTTTGGGTGTAGTTAGAGAGAAGACCTACATCCACACTCTCACTATAAAATAGTGGCTATACTCAATTCTTATTAGCTCATTAACTACTATAGTGTATACGGGTACAGAATTACGACAGAAATAAAATTTTATTTTTGTCGTCTGTTTGACACCTCATGTATGTTATAAAATAATTTGCTTGATACATATTGGCTTTTTTCGTTAAATACTTAATTCCAGTCGATCTAGCATATTCTGTTTTCTGATTCGTTTGAACAAACAGTCAGACAGATGCATTGGAAGATATTTTATGCGATCTAAGGATCAGCTTTCAAATCTTAGATGAGTGACACTTTTGTTGACAGATTATAATCGGCATTGATGGACTTAATTATGTTTTAGTAGCAATGTATTCTATGCTGCAATTTAGATACCAAAAATTTGTGAATTTAATTTCGAATTGCATATGTTCTTCTTTATCACGGTCAGCTTACTGCAATCTTGCCTTTTAAATCGAAAAGTGTTTATCTGTGGAGTTTTGTATAATTTTTTCCATGTATCTAATGAACAATAACAAGCGATTGTCGGCAAATGAGAATTAATCGGAGTGAATACATTTCAATAATGTTTTATTTCACTTATGGATTATGTTTTTATGAAAACTTTTTAGATTTCCTTGTTGTTAGAAATCGAAATATAGATGTCACCGGTGAGAAATACAATTGCTATTAGTTGCAAGAAACAAAAGTGTTTTGAGCCTTTCTTTTCAGCAAGAGAACAACCGACAGAAATTTTTTTGATTTATTTTCATTTTAGTTGATGAACGAAATCCACAAATATGTACGATCGAGTCAATGTTCTTATGTGGATGGTAATTGTGCATATTTTTGCTGTTGAGAATTCTCAAATGGTTATTCGAAGTTATTTTATTACAAAAGATCCGTTTAGTGGATAGAAAATAGGTGGATTTTCTATATTTGATTCAGAAGAAAAAGATTTGCTTTATCATATAAAATCCTCTTATTATTACTTTGAAAGAAGAATCGAATTATCTGATCTTTCTTCAAAACAAATTATTGCAACATTAACATATTCATTTAGTATTTTCAGAGTAAAGCAAACTGAGTTTTCAATTTTGAATTTGTCTTCTAATGAATGGATAAATGGTACAGTTGAAACTAGTTTTCCTACATTTCATTATGAATATATTATCAAATGGAATGTACAAAGCATTTTAATGAAAATGAATTTTTTGTCAACACTAACAACATTTCGACATGAAAATCATAGTAAAATTTTGGCAACGCTCAAAAAACGTGTTTTTTCATCTTTTTGGCAAAATAAATATGATTTACAGATATTTTCCGACGATTTGCCCGATGCATTTTATTTTCTTCTACTTATAGTTACAGATCAAAATGACGAACTTGATTCCGAAGACTAAAATCGGAAGCATTTATCAAATAGATCTGTCCTTAAATTTTTATTAGAATGTTATAATATCATGTAAATACATCATCATTTTCAATAATATCAATTCAACAAATTCACATCTCAACTTTCATTTGAAATCGCTGCTAAAGACAGATATCAGACTTAAAGCAATACATTCGGAAAAAACGATCACCAATCAGTCCAATGTATTGCCTAAATGTTTATTGAAAAACTCGTTATACATCTATTCGATGGTTATAATTAGACTTACATTCAACTGAAACATTTTCATTTAAGATTGATCTCAGCTAACTAAGAGAAGACAGATAAATTATTTATAAGATGACGCGTCTGGTTTATTTGAATATACAAAAAAACTATTTAGATATCATTAGAATTATTTTGATGGACAGAAATATGATATTTCAGATCCTAAATGACAAAATAAATTTGAAGAGAAAAAAAGCAAAATTTATTAATTCTTACTTCGACCATTTTATGTGTTTGATTACTTTTTGAACCAGCTGTTATCATGTACGGAATTGTGCATAATGAAGGCTGTATTGTATTCAAAAAGATTTATGACATATTTTGAACCATTAAACATCGAAAGTGAGTTTCATCTACGATGTTGAAATCTAAATATAGGATGAGAATATCGAAAACGTAATAGCAAGCGATTAAATTCGTAGTACCACGTAAAAAGAATCTAATTAAGAGATGTACGAGAGACAGAAATATTTACTGGGTACGACTATTCGGTTGTGCATCTGGTAGAAAAATTTCAGTTCTTGTCATCAGAAATTTAAGAAAAGAAAGAAATATTACCGGTGCTGGGAATTGATGATCTTATCTATTTACGTTATCCTATTGAAGTGAGAAGATTGATTTCGGCTAAAGATAACAATCACATATTATATGCAAATAGCAAATAACCCAGACTGAGAGATTAAAGGCCTCTTAGCTTATCGTTAGACTATACCGATGTAATCAATTGTTATGTGTAAGATGCTTAATTTCTTCAATAGCAACCCATCACTGACGATCGCCATCACCTACTTTCTTTTTGTTGTCTAAAATAAAAAAAATGTATTATGAAGATCAATTATAATTTATTCCGTGATACACAAAGAAAACTAGACAATCAAGGTAGTCATTATGTAAGCATTGTGATGATTTTCTGACCTACATTAAAAATTGTGATATACTCATATGAGCTAAGCACGTTGGACAAAAATGTGTCATGATTACTATTATAGTGTAGAAAGAAATAGCCGTATGTGTGCGGGTATGTACCTGTCCAAAAGCTACAGAATAGATTTATTATTCCTTTATAAACGTAGGAAAAGTGATTATTATGAACATAAAATCATTGGAAATATCGTTTTGAGTATGACTTATGATACTTCTAACGATGATACATTGAAAATTGAACATAAATTGAAATTGGCATACCATACTTTATCAAATATTTCTTACTAGCAGAAGTATCCGGTGTTGCCCGGAAAATTCAATATTTCATATTTGACATATTGGGTGTGAGTGTGGGGTGTGGGTGCGGGGTGTGGATATATTCTCATCAAACACCCACCCTCAGGTGCTTTGCGTTTGTTTCGTTCTATACTGTGGTTTCTCAGCATCCCTATGCGTTAATTTATTTTTGAGTTCAAAATTTCTCAAGGTATATACTGTGCCATAGGCTAATAATCCAATAAAATGCCTATAACTCTGGACAGAAGGCCTATGGGCACTTATCCTTTTGGGCCTTTTCATACCTTACTGGGGTCTATCTTTCACACTGAGTTCGAACTCAAAAGCGATTGGACAGTTGAAAAGGTTCCCTCGTGAGCTTCGAACAAAGTAACGTCTAGTATGACGAAATATGATGATTTACAAAAGAAAATATATTAATGAGATCAGGTTACATGAGTTTTAAAATTAGTTTATTTTTTATAATATATATTCACTGCTGTAATAAAAAATGTTTAATAAAGCAAGCTTGAAATTAGTCTTTACAACTCAATAGAGTTCGGAAATTTAATATGATCTGGTTTTAAATCTTGATAAATCTGTTTAAAAGATGGTCGACCTTGAGCATAAGCATGCCAGCATTTTTCGATGAGATTGTTCAAGAAAGGTGGAGTTCCTGACTTAATATTTGGTCTTTTGCCCGATTGAGCATAATTTGCAGCACCAAATGCTCCTCGTCCTGCAAAATTGTGATATTGATCCAAATATGGTTCTTCTTCTTGAATAACTTCATTTAACAGTATACCAAATGAGTATACATCACTGGAATACTCCGGTGGCTTTGTACTGCTTAATAATTCAGGAGCCATATAACCTGCAGTGCCACATATGGTTGCACCATCATCCGGTGTCATAGACGAAGCAATTGAACTTGATGTTTTAGCTCGAAGTGTAGCCAGTCCAAAGTCGGTCACTTTGGCTGTATAATCTCTTGAAACTAAAACATTTTGAGGTTTTAAATCTCCATGAACAATATTCACTGCATGTAGTTGAATCATGCCGAGAATAATTCCAAGAATAAGTTTCTTTTTTATTCTTCCGTCGGTTATTTTGGCTTCAATTTCTGAATCTTCACAATAATGAAGTAAATAATTTAATGAACCTAATTCAACATATTCCATTACGAGACAAAGTGGATCCAATGTATAACCATGTAAATAAACTAAATTTGGATGTTTACCTAATTTTGACATGATTTTGATCTCTTTGACAAATGGATTATTTTCTTGTCTAGTCAACTTATTTAAATGTAATTGTTTGACAGCTACAGTCTGATTTTTCCATATACCTTTATAGACAATACCAAATGAACCTTGACCTAATTTATCTTCAGAATTAATTTTCAAATCTCTGTAATTAATCAATGTAACTAATTCGGGAATTTCACTGCGTATATCATAATCATCATCGTCACATCTAATAGAACTTCTTATTGATCGAGAAGAAAATTGACGTTGAATTTCGCTAGTTTCAGGTAAGATTTCATATTCAGGCATGTTAACATGTTCTCTTCGAGCATCTTCGATAAGTTTTCGAAAGAGCATATCTTCTAGTTTTTGACAATAATAAGCTAATCGTTGATCAGGAACATAATTTGTTGATGTTGTATCTTTGCATTTTAAATACTCCTGTGTTACTGCTTTTGTAAGATCAAGAGAATTATCTTTAGTTCTAGGTATCCACGAAGGAATATCATTCATTCTCATTCGTGCTTGTTCTTTAACCCATTCTTTCGCCGCTGTTGTTCTCATATCTGGAATACCAGCTTTTGTCACCGGAATATTTCTTGGCATGTCATGCCCGGAATATGTATATCCAGATTTCGAACTAGTCATAACATTTTTCGAAGATGTATATCTCATATCCAAAGTACTATCTTTTTTATAATGTAATTGTGAAGAAGTAGCCGGTCGACTGACATGACATGAAGTAGCTAAGGCTTTCGAAGAGTTATATCGCATATCCAGAGTGCGATCTTTTTTATAATGAAGTTCAGCAGGCATTGGTGAGTAGCTGACACCTTCAGAATATCCGAAATGACTCATACGAAAGCCAGATGACATAGCTGCTCTTGATGAATTAAATCGCATATCAAAAGTACCATCTTTCTTATAATGAAGAGTCATGACAATGTTTTTCTCAACGTAATTAAGAATCAGTTGAAATAATAAATAATATATCGAAGGATTTTAAGAATCTAAAATTTAGCGTCAGGTTAAAGCTTTCAGATAAATATGATGAGTTTTTCATACACCAATTTCGTAGTAATAAAAAAAAAATTTCAAGTGATGAATCGGTATCTGTTGTTCTTTTTACTTAACATCGTCTCATGCTGAAAATGTTAAAATAATTATATTCATCTTAACCATAATTATCTGAGATTTCTAATTTCAAAATAGAAGGATATAAGTAGAAAAGACTTGTGAAAATTTTTCTTTTTAACTTTGTGGTGGCGTTTCATGTTTCGCTACTTGATAATAAATAGTCTATCTGAGAGAAAGTAAAAGTTGCTCGAAAATGTAAACAGGAAAATAACACATGCGAAACATGAAAAAGTACAAAGTTAGAAAGAAAATGTCAATACTTTCTTTTTGTCTCGTATCTTCCTGTTTTGGAATCGAAATCAAGATACACAAACAAAATTAGTAATTCTATTTGTAATTCGAAAGCAACTTGTGTTTGAACTAACTTAGAATATTTTACTTCTAGCGATACTCTATCTAACCATCCTACTTTCAAACGAGAAGCTTTGGAACTAGCATCTCTAGAAGTATTCTCGTTAGTAAACGGATAGAATTAATTGCCTAAAACTACGATCATTGGAAAATGAGTTACAGTTATGTCGCGTATTACGGCAGACCCTCCCAACTACGATAGAAACGTGTTATAATCCAAATACGTGTCTGTGCAATTGACGCATCATTTTTAGAATATGTCTGGTTTTTGCTCGATGTTCTGTGTTCGTCTAAATTCGAATCTGTTTCATCTTGCAAAAAATATATGTGTATATTCTACCTACCGCCGTTGTTGAATTTATGTGATGAACTTGCAAAACAACAACTGAATGTTATAAATGTCTCTTACAATTTGATTTATTTATACTGTTTGCTACTAGGTTTTTTACATGCACTCATGGTTGCTTTTTTCCAAATGACTCATGCTGTTTTTGGTCCTGTAAAACAACGAAAGAAAAGAAAATTTAATTAAAAGAAGCCCCTGTAGTTGAGAGAAGAATGTTTTGCATGCGTCATTATACATATAATGTCATCTTACATGTACATCATGTTATTGTTCTCTTAAGGAGTAAATAGTATCCTTCAGTGAGAAATCGGACATAGAAATATTCTTATTTCTAATAAAATAGGAATTATTTTTCCAATCCAGTATTATTCGATTCAAAGTTTCATGGTAGAAAAGAATTGTCTTCATCGAAATGCAATGATTACTTTTTATTTCGTATTTTAATTATTATAGAGACAAAGTTAAGTGAAATCAAAAAGCAGTTACAGGAAACGAAAGGAGTTTGTGCACATGCACTAACATTTTGAATTTTCGTTGTTTAACTTCTGAAAATTATTTTTAACTAACACTTTGAGTTTTTCTTCTTTATCTTGCAAACAACAAAAGAAATAAGATATGATCAGTTCTATTTTGCATCATTGGCATTATCTTTAACAATTGACATTTTCCATCCATTTGACTCTAATAGATCTACAGTTTTATCTAATGGTATATCAGTAGATCTTCTATTTGGATTCATCCATAATAATTCTTTTCTATCTGCAACACAGGCCAATAATTCAATCTGAATTCCGCTCAATATTATAAAATGGTTACCTTCTTCAATTGTTTTTATTATAGTCATAATCAAATCGATCGATATTAATTGATCATGTTGTTGTATACGTTCGATGGATTAGTACGTATATCTATTCAATAGATTGATCGAATGTTTTATTGTTGGAAACTACAACTCATTTTATAGTCAAGATTGAGAAGAGTAAAAAATAATAGTTCGAACAAATATTTGTCACCGAACTGTAATTGATGAACATGATAAGTAACATTTGTAAGACTCTCTATTTTTCGTTGATTTTATTCGATTATACTTTTAAGCAAGTCATCGACTTATTAGCAACATTTCAAATATCAATTCAACTGATGTCGATAGAATAGATGAAGTACAGAATTTCAGAATTCGTCTTTTCAAGATATGAATCTTTGAAAATCGTTATACTTTATAAAATATCGATGGGTGTGGGTGTGGGTATCGTTCATCTCTTCATCCACACCCAAAGAACGTTCTCAAGTCGTTAAAAGCTGTTGATCTCAAATTTTGCCCATAAGTATGAGTAGAACTATGCGGAGTTAAACT